>FIZR01003810.1:0-13650 GCA_900060175.1 Ferrisia virgata
AGTAAGTAATAAGTATTCATTTTTGAATGGTTTTCCACTTATTCTACTTATTCTACATATTCTACGTTTTACATTTGGTTATTCTACGTCTTATTCTACATCCTATTATACATTTTACATTCTACATGCCAACCCTGGTTACTAGTACGATTGTGCAGGTAGCTTGGGGATGGAAAATTGTGCTTTACGTCCCCAAAGCTTATTCCACGAGTACGTTTTATACTCTACAAAATGAAAAATCACAAATATGCTTAAAAATTGTCCTTTAGCAGAGTCTAGATAGTCTCTTGGAAAATAGTAAATTTTGCAATCCAAAGATAAATCTCCACGCTCAGGAATCTTTTATTCTACAATTTGCGAAAAAATTTTACCAAACGTAACAACATACAACATCCATTCGAAACCACGAATATCTGCTTAAAATTCAATTTAAATAAAATTGCACACATTTGTATGGTGCGACAAGTACACGATATGTATAATACGTGCATCGGAATTTGAATTTATTGGCATTACGTCATGGTCATACGATAGCTGAGTCAGCTGTACAGCACGTAAAGCTATATTAAAGTCTCTCTTTATGTATGCGAAAAATAACGGAAAGAAAAGATACTACGTTATACGTCCTCGTAAAAAAACAAAATAAAAACAGAATAAAAAACCCTACGTGAAATTAAAATTGATGTCATAGCCGGTTGACCTTTTGAAAAATTTCATATCAGAAACGATGTCTTGTTTTCGAGACTTACGACGAAAACAACGTTGTTAATAATATCATGTTTACGTGCGCCATTCAACCTTTAATATGTTGGTATAAGTGTTACCTACATATTATCATAATACGTGATAGTTTGATTCTATAATTCGTATACCAATCGATTCGTCGTAATAATAAATCATTGTACGTGTGTACGAATGCCTTTTTTTTATACGTAATCTTAAGGGGAAAAAAATGATAATTTAACGTTGATAAAAATGACGCAATTATCGACAAAATTGTAGATAAATTTTGTAGAAACCGAGGTACCGAGATACGACTACGTTTTATTACTACACATATCCACCTCTACGTACATAATCAATAAATGGCAGACTTTTAGGGGGAAAGGATTATGAATCGAACGCGTATAGTGATTCTGAGTGAGCTCGTTTGTACAGGATTCGTCGTCTGTTTGGAGTTGGACGCAGATTGCGGTCACTGGAAAAAAAAAATGTCGGCTCATGCGTCGTAGTCGTCAAAATTGTCGCTATCTTTTTTCTTTCTTTCTTTTTATTTATGATTTTTTTTTATTAGTATTTTCGGCCAGCCATATAAAAAGGTAAAAAAAAAAAGAAAAAATTAATAATTCGCCATGTAGGTATAATATATTTGGCTTTTACAATGTATTCCTCCTTTTTACGGTTAATAACCTTCGAGTTGCCTAATGTTGTTTATATATACGAGTGAAGTACAAAGGTACGTTCACCCTGCGCCAAATTTTCGACGTTGAACTGCCGCGAATATGTACGTCGGAGAACGATCGATAAAACGCTACACCATGTCTCCGATATTATGCTGTGTGTGTGTGTGTGTGTGCGTTTGACGATTGTATGATGTACTACTACTATACATATGTATAGTACCTAAGTCAACTTAAAGTTATACGATATATATATATATTTGCTTTCATCTTATCGAGCCATGGACCAGTATGGAGATCGGTGCCGAGTCGAGGACAAAGGTTATAATAGTAAATTGGTCGAAGAATGAGTTGGTTAAAGTACCTGTTGTGCGTTCTATAAGCGTATTTATACGTACTACTACCAAGATGGAGTGAAACTCACAGATTTGCGGTCGTGTCAAAAGTTTAAAAAGAATGAATTCAACATAAGGATAGCATCCTGTTCATATTTACCATAAGGTGATATTTTCTCGCCATTTTTGGACTTGTATAAAATTACCATTACGATTTGATGGCGTGAAGTCGTATTTGGCCCGCTCCCCTCCTCCCCCCACCTCTCCGTACACGAATCCTTGATCATATGTAGCTCTACGAATAATTGAGGTGTAGTTTAATGCTTGTTGAGCTGCTCAGAACAGCATGTGAAAAAGAACCACCCTGGCTAATCACTGAACGAATAATTCTAACCAATGGCGTCGCTCGAAATACTATTTTAAACGACTCTATTGGACAAGATCATTTGTTCATTTATTACGTGATTAGAGACTGTAGGGGGAAACAAAATTCCTTTTTTTTTTTTCAGCAGTATTCATTTGTAAAAAGTTATTTCGGGATTGATGAGACAACACGAGGGGTAGTCGAATTTTGCTTTTTTTTTTTTTTGGAAATCTTCAACTTACAAAACAGACTCAAAGTTGGATAACTTATAAAACATTTTTTTAATGGAATATTTAAGCATATTTTAACCAAAAATTATCATTAAGGTAGATCGAATTTTGTTTTTTTTTTAAATCCGCAAACAGGGGTATCACAAATAGTGCGAAATGCCCTCAAAATGATGTGAAAATAATTTTTTTTTGAACCCAATTTTCTTAAATTAAGAAAATACTTCAATTCTCCATGAATGGAATAAAAAGTAGAGAGACTGCGAGATCAGCTTCTGAACGGTAAATCTAGGACGTATACTAAAATTTTTATACCAAATTTCAATCTCCTAGATTCAGTTGGAGGGGAGTTACACGAGGTAAAACTCGAATAATGAGAAACACCTACCAAAAAACTACACTTCCGAAGCTGCCAGGGGGTGCACTAAATCTACATACCAAATTTTAACTACCTAGCTCAATTTTGGAGGAGAGTTATGCGAGGAACAAATTCAGAATATGAGAAAATCTGCCCAAAAAATTACAATTTCGGGGCTATGACAGGGTGCAGTAGATCTGAAAAGTCGAAACCCGAAAAAGGCACGATACCAAGTCTTCGTACCAAATTTCAACTTCCTAGGTCAATTTAATGGGGAAAATATGGGAGGAACAGATCTTCTTCAAGGTCAATAAGGGGAACCTCCCCCCCATCTTCCCTCCTGATTGACCTAGGAGGCTGATTTTTGGATATGTTACCCAACTTCGGATAGTCTATCGATTGGCTTAAAAAAGAACAATTTTTGCGATTTTAGCCCCGCAACACCTCCTCCCCCAAATTTGGGCATAAATGAATTTTGACCCGAGGTCAACCCAAATCCAAAATATCAAAGCTGCTGCCCATCTAAGCCTATTTTTCAAATTTAATCGGTTTTGGTCGAAATCGAGCTGAACAAATGATTTTTAGTTTCAGGGAGAAAAGATTTGAAAAATTTTGAAAAAATAAAAATTATGGAAAATAAAAAAATAAATAAATAAAAAATGAAATAAAAGGAATAAAATTGATAAAAATATTTCAAATTAATTTCTGAGATGGTCAAACAAAAATGGTCATAATGATCTAGAATTCCAAAACGGATTTTGACCATTCCTCCCTCCCCCCTTTACTCACTTTTCATACTTCGATAGACCGTTATAACCTGATTTTTACTGACAATATGAAATTAGGAAATCAGGCTAAAAACATATTAACTCTCCAATTCAGTTTTTTCAACATTGAAAAACTCACTGAAATTTGGATAGCTTTCAAAACTTTTTCAAAAATCGAAAAAAGAATTTTGAAAAATTTTTTCAAGCTTAATGCATTAACGGTCAATTTTTACCATTGTCGCACTTTTTAGGAGTTCTCAAAAATACTGTATGAATCTTTAAGAAAAAAAAAATTAAAAAATTAAAAATTGCCTTCAAGGGACTGTATATTTTTATGAAATTTTTTTGAATAGCATTTTTAAGATTTTTACCAAATTTATTTCAAAAGTACGTGGGAAATTATTTTTTTTGAGAGACTCTGAAAAATCAACTACTGGTAGTAAAATTGAAAAATTGCACTTAGTCGTCTAAAATTAATGTCCTGCATTAATTTAAGGGCCAGTGGAGGGGTCTATACTCGTATAAAAAATTTTACTCATTTTTTTCCCATACAATTGTATTTAAACAGCCCTGAAAAGAGTATGAATGTTGAAAATTTGTCGCCAGTGATCATTTTGAGTTAGGTATTGGTAAGAACTCCCATTTTGTAAGCGAACAATTTTTTTTTCGAATTTTTGAATTTCGGGTCAATTTTGCAAATTTATAAAATACTGTTTTGGAATCATTTCACTACTATCGTGACGCCAATGCCTTTTGCATATTTGACTGACCTAGTCACTCCCGCTGTCCTCTCATCCCTCATCACTTATCACATCATATTACAGATGCTCAGACTCATTTTTCTAATCTTTTTCTGTAAAATTTCCTTTAAAATTCTCCAAAATCTGTAAAATCTTTCGATTTAAATTTCGTTCAAATTTTAGAACGAAGACTTCGGAAAATGTAATTTTTGATCGATTAAAATTTCGCTTTCGTTTAATTCGAGTGTTTTTTCAAAATAGTACTAGAGTGAGTCCATTTGGTTTTGTTTTTGTCGAAAATTGAATCGTAACAGGGCACAATACATAGGTTGCCAAATAGAGTGAAAATTATAGCTACCCAGTTCCTACTGCCGGATCCTCGTACACATCCGGTAAATGGAAAATTTGAAGGAAAAAAAAAACAAAAGCAAATCATCACGAAAAAATTTTCATACGAGTAGGAACAAAAGCTAATGGTAGGTTGGTTCTAACTTTAGGTAACTTTATACTGTGAAATTTATCTCGTTTTTTTTTTTTTTTTTTTTACAAGATAGAACGTGTCTGTGGCCTCGAATGTGAAAATTTTTGGTCCTTTTGAAGTAGATTTAGGTATCGAAAGGTAGTGTGTCCTGTTGGGTAGACTACATACTCATAGTTAATCAAGCATATCATAGTCTTAAGAGGGATACTGTGGCGACGAGCTAGCGAGCGAGCCGACATCGTTGGGTGATAAATATACCACTTACGATGGGTGGCGGGCGGGCGGGCGGCGCGACGCGACGAGGCAGAGGAGTACCATTTCAAAAGACCTCTTTCTCTACGCTTTTGGTGGGTACCTTGGGGAGTTGATTGTGTATAATTGGATAACACGTTTATGCACACGAGGCTGCGTGTGTATATTGAAGATGAGATCTCTTAACTGTATATGATAGTAATTTTACTCGACGGAATCATCACCGCTTCCGCCCATTCTATTCTTTCATTTAGATAGGTCGGTAGGTAGGTAGGTAGGTAGGTAGGTAGGTAGATATACGGTGCCGAGGCAAGGCGGAATATCGATTGGTAAATGCTCATTTCGCTGCTGCAACGTGCGTAATGTAATACAGATTTTTGCGCTTGTTTTTGTTTTTTCTTTTTATTTGGCAAAGAGACGAAAATGTTAATATTACGACATACTTACAGACTGACTCGCTGTTCTAAGGGTAGAGGTACGTTTTTACGTTGTGCCATATACGTATTAGAATAGAGTACACTACAATCGAATTGGAATAAATACGATGATGTGTGAAGAGAAAGAGAGAGAGAGAGAGAGGGAGAGTGAGAGAGTGGTATATAAGCGAAGGCAAAATACGACTATTACGAAAGTGCCATTGAACGAGACGATGATCAAACGTCCAAATTTGACAGATTTGAAGGAGCGCGCAGGGTACGATTTTGGACTCGTACCAAGTATGAGCGTCGAGAACCTCGAACGGCCGTTACAGAAATGCACGAAACGTCCTGACATTTGGATTCGGATTCGGATTCGGATTTGGAATACACTTACGTATAAATGATTTTACATTCCTAACGAAATTACTCTAAAATATGTTACGACCTTAACCTATTCTGTACGAAAATTCCGACAGCCGCGAGCTACACTACAGCACCGCGTCCCTGTAAATTTATTATTAGAGATGGCATTTCGACGTTATAAGTGTTCAGTAGTGTATACGATATACGTATCATCTGCTACTCCAATGGGTCATTGTGTCGAGAATACGAGTCCCACGTAATATACGATTGCTTTTCGCAGCGACCGACCGACTGTCGCGATGACGAAGCTCTACGATGCGTGTGTATTTTTAGTAGTACGACTTATCGAAGAGGTATCGTTGAACTGAAACGTGTTAAAAGTTTACATTTACCAATTTTGGGAAGATTTACGTGTACCGAACTATCTGGCCCTATTGTATTTGGTAGGTGGAATTTTAGTCGTCGGGCCGAAAATGTCCTATGGTTGGAAAAAATTTCGCAACCAAGATTCTCTTTTTCATGAATACGTATATTGGTGACAGCTGTGTATATGAGGAGGTGGGGGAGGAGGGGATGTAATCCGCTTCGAAAATTATGGTTTTCTCGCAAACTTTTTTTTATTGAGCTTGAAAAATTCCAAAGCAACGAAATAATTGATAAATACGATATTTCGCGGAGTTGTCGATGTGCAAAAAACTAGGGAAAATATGAATAAATTTTCACCAGAACTGTTCCCATGCAAATTTCGTGCCCTCTGAGTACTGAACTCCGAATGTCGAAAATTTGATGTTTACATGCGTATCGAAATAACTACGTAATGTTGAGGGTAGCGGATCAAAAATTTTGGTGGAAAGTTTTTACATCTAGCAACATCTTTTCTTGACTGATGATCAATTTATTGCACTTTTTACGAATTTTTGTAGAATTTTTATCCAAATTTTTGAGGATTTTCATCAAATTTTTCTCATAAGTTTAGGATAGTTTATTGAATTTTCAACATTTTATCGTAATTTTCAATCAATTTTTTCCACTTTTTACCCTTTTTTCAGTGAATTGTTTACCAAATTTTTAATAAATAACTTTTTCGCGATTTTGTGATCAATTTTTAGCAGTTTTTACACATTTTTATCTAATTTTCAATCATTTTTAACAATTTTTTTTTTTAATATATTTTAGGTCAATTTTTACCCATATTTTAACATTTTCCTCTCAATTTTCAGTCAATTTCCTCGCTTTATACTTCTTTTAGACAATTTTTCATACAACTTTCACCTACTACTAAACATTACGTTATGATTTTTTTCATCAATTTCTTTTACGGTAAAATTTTCAACCCAATTTACCACGATGTTCAAAAACTTTTATCAAATTTTAAATCGGTTTTCGTCCTGTTTTACGTCAATTTCTACACGTTTTTTAATATTTTTTCTTGATTTGTGATCAATTTTTTGCATTTTTTCACATATGTTGAATTTTTTATACAATTTTCGATAATTTTCCAAGATTTTCTCTTATAATTTTGCTGAATTTTCACCAATTTTTCCATGATTTTTTATCAATTTTCAGCACTTTTTGCACATTTTTATAAAATTTTTACTCAATTTTTGATGATTTTCAATGAATTTTTTCCATATTTTAGATCAATTTTTTTTAACAGTTTGTTTTTAATTTTCAGTAAATTTTCTTTGCTTTTCGGTCTTTTTAGTCAATTTTTCTTGCTTTTTTCGATGATTTTCAATGCCAATTTATACCATTTTTTTCAATATTTTTTCTTAATTTGTCACCAATTTTTTGTATTTTTTCACATACGTCGAATTTTCACATTTTTTCATGACGTTTGATCAATTTTCTGCACTTTTTACGCATTTTTCTAAAATTTTTAACCGATTTTCAAATATTTTCAACTATTTTTTTCATGTTTTACGACAAATTTTACCATTTTTTTCAAAATTTTTCCTTGATTTGTGATCAATTTTTTGAATTTTTTCAGTTTTGTTAAATTTTTACACAATTTTCGATGATTTTTCAGCGATTTTTTTCATAACTTCGGTCAATTTTCACTCATTTTTCAACATTTTTTCATAATTTTTCATCAATTTCCTGTATTTTTTACCCGTTTTAGATAATTTTTTACCCGATTTCCAATAATTCTTGACAATTTGTTTCATAATTTAGGTCAAATTTCACCTATTTTTGTCAAATTTTGAACCAATTTTCGATTACTTACAACAATTTATTTCATGTTTTACGTCAATTTTTACCATATTTTCGATATTTTTTCTTGATTTGTGATCAATTTTTTGCACTTTTTCAGTTTTGTCGAATTTTGCGCAATTTTCAATGATTTTTATTAATTTTTTTTACCATTTTGTTTGAACAATTTTCCACACTTTTTACCCAATTTTCGATGATTTTATACCCATTTTTTCATGATTTTCGATCAATTTTCTGTAATTTTTACCCGTACTATTTTTTTATCTAATTTTCAATAATTCTTAATAATTTTTCTGAAATTTGAGTTCTATTTTCATCTATTTTTCATTTCTGATCAGTTTTCTGCAACGTTTTACCCGTATTTGTTAACGATCTAAAATTTTTTCCTGAAAGGGAAATGAAATTAAATTCACCTCTCGCCATGACCTTGACTGTAATCAATGTCTTCTGACCCTGATTGTAACCACAAAAGTAGAGTTGTCTGTTGATCGTGACCTTGACAATATGCTCAGTCGATTAAAATTTCCCTTTGTCCATGACCGAGACTATACTCATTGGAATGAAATTCTTCTAACCATGGTTTTATGGTCACAATAGTAAAATTCCATGATCCTGACTGTAGTCAATTGAACAAAACACCTGTTTCGACTATTCAGCCCCTTTCCAGCATCGAAGCATTAGGTTTTTGATCGTATGATCAAGTTAGATTTGGTTGTTGCCATTTTTCGGATTTGTGCCACACTTAACTTGTCTTCAAATCAATCTCGTGGGTTGAAATTTGACGTGCAGATTTTGTGACGGTACTGAATATGACCTTTGATGTTCTCGACTTTCCAGTTTCTTTGAAGTACTCCACAGCAGACTCGAAGAAATAACTTTGAACTAGCAAAAATATTATACCTTTGAAACAAAATTCTATTTTTAGGCTTTTTAAATTCGTTCAAGAATTTTTTTCATTTCATTTTTCTCATCCACTATTCCATTCAATGTCTACTCGTATTACCGAACGTACAAAATTTGCAAATGGAAGAAAAAATTCAAACATGCTCTTCCAATTTATGTATTTTTATTTGTTAATAAATTATTCAACGTGAGTAATATTTAAAACTAAAGTACAGATAGTATTTTTGAAAAAATATTCGCTCATGGCGTTGAAATCGCTTTGAATAATACCGAAATCTATACTTATTCGTACCAAAGTTCAAATTCGATGAACTCGGTCATAAAATGATAAGCCAATTGAATGAGATACTTTACTACTTATAAAACTTCGATTGTGATAATGTTCTGCTTTAGGGATACGGTGTATTGTTGGAAACATTCAATGTAGTAATGATTCTTAAGTTATCGACTCGTAGCGGTTATTTGTGTTATTTTTCATTGTTATTTGTTATCTAAGAAAACAACTTGAAACAGGGTTATCGAATTTTCGCTAAAAATTCAGGACGAATAGGACACCAACATATCATGAACAGAATCTTCAGTCCAGGGAACGTTTTCCACGCTGCGCTTTTGACTCGTGTAGATGCAATCACTACCACCAGCATTCGATTGCTCATAATGTAAAAAGTAATTTCACTACTACAATGTATTTCGACAAAAATAAGCTCGAGTACTATTCTTCTGCCCCCTTTCCCCTCCGAGGATCAAACAATCTTTCTTAAAAATGCACTTATCTCCCCACCTGTTGGTTCTGTAAAAAAAAATTTCAAGTAAAAGTTTCTTCTTGAAGAATTTTCTATATTTTTGGTTATTACGAAAATTTCATTTGGAGCAACCTTTGCGCTCCAAATCTCAAAAATGTACCCATCGAAATACTCAAAATCAAGTTATTCTGATTTTTTATGTAAAATATCAAATATAGCACAAAACTAGTAATCAAAAAAAAGTATTTAGAATCAACTTTCACACCTAAAATGTTGACCGCAATACTCCCATCTCTCACCCCCCCCCCCGGATAACTTGTCATTCATATACTAACGTTCAAAATAAGTGATTAGACCCTGTCTGCAAACTTGAAGGAAAGAATAGCATCGCTTTTCCAGTTCGATTTACATAAAATATTAGAATGATGTGGATTGAAAAAAAGCATTGCTTAGCGATGCTTTTTCTTAATCAGTCGTAGGGTAGGAAGTGATTAGACCATCAAAGGCCACTGTTCATATACAAGAAATGAACCACAGCTCGCGTGCTCTCTTTCCTTTTCTGTAGCTGCTCGTAATAAGAATAAAAACCGACCAAAAAACTACATTTTTGGAGCTGTGAGGAAAAACTGACTAAAAACTACGTTCTCTGGACTGTGAAGAGGGATGCAATGGGTGTGAAAAGTTGAAACCCCCAAACAGTACATCTACGTGCCAAATTTGAGTATCCTCGCTCAATTTGGAGAAAAGATAGGGGAGAAGCAATCCTTTTTCAAGGTGAGAAAGGTGAAATATCTACCCTCCTAATTGACCTAATTGAATTTTCCATCATTTGGTTTAAACAGGCATGTTACGGATTAAACATTTTTTTTTTTTAGTAATTTAGGCCACCATTTCAGGCGAAAAAAGTAACCAAAAAGTGACCAACATTTTTTTCAATGGGGTTTGAACACAGAAAAAAATTTTTATGGAATTTTTTGGTCTAATTTTCTGTCATATTTGCAATGAAAATCAGGCTATTTACCATCTATCAACCTACATCGTGTGGGGGTGGGGGGTACCAACTAAATTTGTTTTGGGGTCCCAGAGGACCATTACGACCATTTTTGGCCATGTCAGATATTAAATTTAATTTTTTTATCAACCCCCTCCCCCCCTTACGAAACTAAAATATTATTTGCTCAGATAGATGTGGACCAAAATCGATCAAATTCGGGGAATAGGCTTCGAATAGGCGGCAGTTTGATATCCTAGAGTGGGTATGACCTTAGGTCAGAATTCAGTTGTACCCAAATTTGGCGCAGGAGGTGCTGAGGGGCTAAAATCGCAAAAAATGTTCCATTTTAAAGTAATCGATAGAGAATCAAAAATTGTGTAATGTATCTAAAAATCAGCCTCCTAGGTTAATTAGGAGGGATGATATGAGGGGTCTTCCTTTCTTTCGCATTGAAAAAAAGGCTCTTCCTCCTCCGTCTCTCCACCAAATTGAGCTAGGAAATTAAATTTATATGTAGACTTCGGTAAGGACCATAAATGTACCTTTTGGTGAGGTCGACTTTTCAGCTCTATTGCACCCCTTCATCCCTGGTCGGTTTTTTTCTGATTTTAAAAGGTAATTTCTCACTTAATTCCTCTTCAAATAGAGCTGGAAAGTTGAAACTTCGAATGTAGATTTAATAAGGTTCCCAGATAAATAATTTTTACAATTTTAGCTTCTCAATTTGGGCACAACTGAATTTTGATCCGAGGTCAATCTCACTACAGAATATCAAATAGATGAGCATTTTCCCCAAATTTAATCAATTTTTGTCGGAATCGAGCTGAGCAAATGATTTTTATTTTCAGAGGTGGAGGAGGGGGGAGAATAAAAATAATTAAAAATATTAAACATCTTCCTAAATAGAAGGAAAAATACCTGACATACCCACAGATAGTCGTAATGGTCTTCTAGAACTCTAAACAGGATTTTGTTGATATTTCTCCTCCCCCTCACTCCCTTCCCTACGTCGATAGACCGTAATGTTCTGGTTTTCATCGACAATATGACATGGAAAATCAGGCTAAGAATTCCATCCTTAAATTTGAATAGTCTGCTAGAAATGTGCTCGATATTGGATTTCTAGCAACCTATTAGTTATGCAGTGATAAGAGCTCAATTTAAATTCAACGAGCTATAATTGGGGTTTCTAGAAATATTTTCAGAGTATTAATTCCCAAGCTAGCTAGGTCTGTATTTTTTCTACTTGAAAAATATTACGTATCAAAATTTTTCTTTAATGTGGATTTGGGTACCTCTTAGCTAACGTATCATGTACATTAAAGTATGTGTAACGAATACAAACTCCTTTAAAAATGCCTATAAAATAAAGGGTTAGGCTTGGTTAGGTTATGTTAGGTTGGATGTCTACATATTGAAATATAATTTTATTATTTTCTTTCAACTTTTAAAAATTACCGATGATTTGAAATAAACGTTACAAACATGTAATAACAATATTCATATAAATCTGACTAATTTAAAATCATCGTTGTTTTGTTTAACGATAAATTGCGAATATTTTAATCATTGTACACCCTATCATCCCATTTCCCACCAGGAAATGATATCAATTCGATAATATGTCATGTACAGTTGGTTATCTTGTGGCAATACAGTCATTTCCTATTTTCCTCGTGTCTTGTACAATATTATATTTATGTACGTGAGTGTGCTGTCCTCCAACAACTTATCACCACCGACTACGAGTACATTATTATTTATCTGTGTATGGTAAATGTACCGCTTATCACACATTCTGAAAAAAATTTATATCAATGCGGTACCTCTACCCACTATCGACCGTCGTAAAAAAGCTCCAATTTCTGCTCTATATTACTCTATAACGTTCTATATTTTACAAGGACGTTGCGTTGTATTGTAATATGGGTACATTATGCATTAACCATTAACAACGAAATTTACCTGTATCCTACTACATCGTCGATCTCGTATATGTAGGTATGGCGTTGCTCGATTATAAGTAATAATTTAAAAAAACTCGTTGAAAACGTTTAATACTAGTTTGACATCTCGATACATATAGGATAGGTAGGTAATGGATACGCTATTTCATCTTTCAAATCGTGTATCTCGTTTTATTCCTATAAATCATCAGGTACGAATCGTACGATATTAGAAATTGTAAACTGCGTACTTGATCTTGTTATGTTTGTTTGGCGAAATTCATTTATGTATTTGCTGAGGTATTACAGCGATGAGATGCTTGGTTAAGCAGTGTTGCCAAATTTCCTACATTGCTTGTGATTATTGACTTTGTGCTAATTAGCCGGAGTGCGAAATTTTTCTTATCGATAAATTTGTTGGAATGTTAATTCGTTATTTTCAACACTCCCGCTGAGGCTAAGGGGGTTAATTTTAAGGTGGGATAAATTTTTGCTTCTGTTGAAAAAATAATACGTAGACGAGAAATGATCTTACAATCGTACGTCTAATTGAATTTAAATTATTTTAATTCTAATCTGTTTCTAATTTAATTATTATTTTCGTATTAAAAATATCAATTTTAATATTTTTTTTTCTTCTGTTTTACAGGTGGAAATTCAAAAGACACAAAAGCTAAAGATGTATTGGCATCGTCAGTAATAGGACCTCATGGTAAGATATATTTTCTATTGGGTGGGCTTTAAGCCTTCACAAATCTTCAGCTAGTACCCTAAATTATTTCACAGAAATTTAATAAGTGATGACTTGGGCATCATTTAAGAACTGTGAAATGACATTTTTGGAAGTAAAAAATACTCTCGAGTGCATATTATTCGACCTTTCACTTTCGGTATTTCGTGAAATTTTCGTTCGTGCTTTGCTCGGGCCAAACTCTGTACAATTTTCCATTTTCAGAAGGACAAGAAAATCAACAGTAGAAGTACGAGTCTGCCTAAGCCTAATTTTCTATGTCATATTGCCAGTGAGAGCCAAACTACGTAGCATAGGTTATCGACCTACACGGGGGGGGGGAGGTTGTGGGATCATAGAAGACCACTGAGATCATTTTTGGCAATGTCTGATATTTATTCCGTTTTCTCGCTC
>FIZR01003811.1:0-15547 GCA_900060175.1 Ferrisia virgata
CCGAATTACGTTACCCCCCCCCCCCCATATACATCTCTGAACGTGTGTCGAAGTTGGGGACGCACAGTCTGTTATTTTTCTTCTGCATGAACGTTTATTATTAACATATTTTTAAATCTGAATAGTGAAAAATAATCCTCAAAATGAGTACTTTTTAATGGTATATTTGGTTTTTGGGCTGTGTACAAGCCGTAATTTGATAACAATAGATTAAAGATACTCACATTCTGACGATTTTAGCAATATAAATTGGACCAAAAGTATATGAAGCACACTTGAGCTCTCCAAATTTTATAGATAGAGCGATAGTCCTGAACGCCCTGAACATGATTTTAATATTACTATTTGCAGTTACTCGCGTTTTCGTGATTTATAAGTGAAAAACTGGTTAATTTCTTAATGATTATACCTGTTTTTAGTTATTTTTTTTATTAATCACTTCAGTGATTGACAAGTACAAAAAAAACTGTGACAAAAATAAAATCTCAATTATTTTATTCTCTGAATCTCATTTTTTTGGCCAAATCTGTAATCCAAGACTTGTAGCAATCCTAGCTACTACTCTTTACACTTTAGAACGGAGGGGGGGGGGTCAGATTCGTAATCTGTTACCTCGAAAACCATAATTTCGATGTATTAGGCGATTTTTTTTTAGAAAACTTTAAATTTACCACCCCCAGCTTTCCTCCCCTTTGCAACTTGGAATTTTTTGGGTTAGATTCGTAATCTACGACCTCGAAAACCCTAATTGTAATATATTGTGTGATTTTTTTGGTAAATTTCTAATTCAATACCCCCTCAGCCCCTCCCCTGGACACCTCACATCTTTTTGGGGGCCAGATTCGTAATCTACGACCTCGAAAACCCCAACTGTGATGTATTGCGTGATGTTTTTAATAAATTTCAAATTTACCACCGCCAGCCCCTCCCCTTTGCCCCTTAAATATTTTTTTGGCTAGATTCGTAATATACGACCTCAGAACCCGTAATTGCGATGTATTGAACTTTAATACTGAACTTCGCGCTTTGATATTGAATTTCGCTCGTTTTGAGAGGTCTAGAGGACCACTGTGGCGTTGTCAGGTTTTGGCTGAAAGGTGTGAGTAGTGCGGTAGAAAAACAATATACCCGGACAAAATGGGCAGGGAAGGTTTTTTTGGCTCATTGTACTCGTGAAGGTATGTTATTAAACATATCCATTATCCTCGAAAATCGTACCTTCCCATCTTCTTTTTTTGAATGATTTTTGTGTAACCTTGGCCCTCCAAGGTGACTTTCTTGTAAAACTGTGAACGAATCATGAAGAATTTTTCTTATAAGTTGCTTAAAGTATGGAGAATTGTTGTTTTTTTAAACAGCGCGACCAGCTGAGAATGGTGAATAGACTACCCTCTGGTATTTTCAAGCTGTCCAGTACAAATTGGTGGGTAAAATCCGAAAAGTCGTTGGTAAAAAATTTAAGCCTTCTTCTACTCTACAGCTCCTTCCTAACGCCTTTAATGTGCTGGAAATATAAGTTATGTATTTATTATATATGTACAATACTGAACTAAATTATTTCATATGAGTAGTCTACGTTGAAATGGGGGGGGGGGAGGGGAAGCAAAATCTTTACCAGTGCGTTTTAAGACTTTCGGAACGAACTTGCACTGGATAGTTTGAAAATCCCAGGTGAAAATCAATTTACAATTTCTCACTGGGCATGCTGTTTGGAAAATAGCAGTTTGCCCAACTTTGGGCTCCAAAAAATCAGGGGTTCAAAAGAAATGTTTGAATTTTGAGTAGAATAATTGTAATCGGTGTAATGCTTTTTGATTCGAATATTTCAACTCGGTGACTTCAAATTAGTAAGAATCGAAATTTAAATTCAGTTTTTCCACGTTCTTGAATTGTGACCACATTGAGGGTGTTGGCAGGCTGTGGCCCGTGCGTAGGGTAGGGGAGGGCGTAATTGTAGATCAAACCCCCTTCTATGGACGAAAGAAATGTGAATTTTCCCGGAAAATTGGGCTACCAAGTCCAAAAAATTGCATAAATTATTCAAGTATTTCGGAAAATGCAGTTCTTGATAATTTAAAATAAAATTTTATCCAAAATTTTTACTCGGGCACATGTATTTTTTTCGCACAATATTAAATTTTGAAATCTGTGAACGCTGAAAATTGGAACCGATACTACGTAAGGGTCTGAGTAGGCTCAGTGAGGGGTGGGGGGCGGAGTCGTATCAAAAAATCAGGACAATATTTCAATTCTTTTGTTCAAAAGATTATCTCTGAACTGGATTTAAAGTTCCAATGTTCACGAATACTAAAATTCAAAAGTTTTGTATGAAAAAGTAAATGTGACCGAGCGGATGGAGTTTGAAAATTTTAAAACAAGTGAGATCTATATTTTCGAAAAATTCAATTTTTTATCGGTCAAGAGGGATTACAGCCCTGAACCACCTCTTACACATAGGCCTGGTAAGGGCCACTTGGGCACGTACCACCCACTGGAGGGTTAGATTCAAAATGACGGCGATTTCTTCGTTAAACCACCGAGAGAAACTGGTAAAAAAAATTTTGAGGGAATTCGTAAGGCCTGAAGGCAGATTTCGATCGTTTTTACAAAAATGATTTTTAAAACGTATTTTTAACCAATTATCATTTTCAGATAAAATTAAAAAATTCCCTGTTCACATTGTTTGACGAACGATTTATGGAAATATTATAACCATTGTTCCTACTTATGCTTATTGCTCAAAAGGCGATTGAACTCTTGATATATCTTATCTGTTTTCTTGCTTAAATTTTTTTCGTCTCCGTCGAGACAATACGAGAGCGAAAAATTTATAAAATATGAAATAAAGTTGCTCGAAGCATGTCGCTATTTGATACTTTTCCATCAAATTTTTCTTCTGGATTCGAAAACGAGTCCCAATAATATTTCATATACTTATAAGAAAAGGTCAAAGAACTCAATTATATTATACGTTTCGTAATGAACAAACATTATTGTTGGAAGTTGATAATTCACGTGTAAATGAATAAAAGTCCCGTAAGAAAATTAAGATTCGCAGTTTTTCGAAAGGCCCTAGAAAGTGTACAGAAATCAGCCTTTATCTGGTCCGATCATTTTTATCGTGCGTATTTTTCAACCATCTGTCTGAAATCATTTCTTTGGTTGACCACCTCCACTCGTGCTCTTCATCTCGACAAACAACAATCTCGTTAATTAAACCATTTCGCGTAATTCGTTCACATTGGCGCTTTCCAATAATTTGATCCGAGATTACTCCTTCTTCCACATTGCCCGGCGTCTTCACACCTACTCCTCCAATGAGTGAAAGTATTCGTATCTGTACAGGACACCTGAATGAACAAAAAAAAAAAGAAAAGAAAAAAAATCGCGCGTAATTACGGAAGGAACGATGAAATTCCTCGGAAATTAACTATCTATATAATCTATTCGACATTCGTTTATTATAATGTTGCAATTTATTCGCGAAATAATTCGAACTTGACCTTAGAAAGAATTCAACTTCACTGATCTCTGGTTTTACCACTTTTTCGGAAGTTCCGAACTCGTATGGCTTTAACGTTGCGCGTTTAATCGAAAGAAAAGTACGGCCAACGGGTTACAAAATGGCGAGCTGATTTTAATTTTAAATCAGCGCAAAATGCGTTTGTATCCGGTTTGGCGATTCTAATTGTGTAATTTTCGATATATCTTCGTTTAGGCTAATCGATAGTATAGTATAAGATGCGCAGTTCGCCCAGTCCAAGTCCACGTCCACGTTGACAATATTTTTTTTGTGGTGCGAAACTGATCTGTTGATGGAGTTTCTCTTCTTTTTGTAAATGGCGAAAGCTAGTTTGCCAAAATTATTTGTATTATAAGTGTAGCACGGGCTTTTTAACTTAAAAATCACCCAAACTCTACCAAAATTCAGGAAAAACGGAAATTTCGTGTATAAGTGTTGCAGAGTATATATCTTCCCTAAAATCCACGCCTATTTTGTCTCCCTTTTTGAAGCCAAAGGGGGTGCAAATTTTGGTTTTTTGACAATAACTTCTAAAATAATACACTTAAGAAAGAAATGTTCTAACAAAAGTTGTAGAGCATTAAAAAACGAACATTTTTATTCCTTCAACTTTTCTCCTCAGGAGGTCGTGGGGAAGAGTTAGGGTATTCAGAAATTTTTTTTGAAAATTTCCAGTCGACACAAATAATTCTCAAAAATCTGCTTTAGTAGCATTTTTCTTGCATGCTACTTCCCATTATTGTGTAAAATAATAAAAATGTTGAATCGTCCTCTTTTCTGGGGGGGGGGGGGGGGGGGGTTCAAAAAAATTTCTCAGCTGAAGAACTAGCTAAGGAAAGTGAATTTTAATTGAATTTGGTGAAAAGCTTTGCGTTACAAATCAGCCAACCTCACAACATTAAGAGGGGGGGGGGGGGGAAAATGAGAAACCGAGTTTTTTTCGTAAATGATCCCTCATTTTAAAAACCCATAGCTCTCCCCCCCTCCACCACCAATCTATGGTCATTAAATTTCGTATAGTTTTGACTTTCCAAGTCCATTACACATTCTGGCTGCTCCGAAAAAGTAGTTTTGGGGCATTTTTTATCGCAATTTTCAGTGTCGTATTGTCAATGGAAACCAGGATATTACGGTCTTGTCGACCTACGGTGGATGAGGGGGGTATCAACAACATCAGTTTTAAGGTTCTAGAAGACCATTACGACCATTTTTGGCCATGTCAGATATTTATTTATTTATTCATTTTTTCTCCGAAACTAAAAAACCATTTGCTCAGCTTGATACCGACCAAAATCGATCAAATTTGGGGAATAGGGGCTTAGATTGGCGGCGGATTTGATATTCCGGAATAGGATTGGCCTCGGATTGAAATTCAATTGTGTCCAAATTTGGGGAGGGGGTGCTGAGGGGCTAAAATCGCAAAAAATATTTCTTTTTGAACCAATCCATAGACAATACGAAGTTGTATATCATTTCCAAAAATTAGCCTTCTAGGTCTATTGGGAGGGAAGATATGCGAGCCGAGAATTCAAAAGGTACTAAAGACCAAAAAGTAGTTTTCGAGATATTCACGTTTAAAGTTTCAAAATTGAATAATTCCGAACTAAATTTCCGATGAGTGAAAAATTATGCTGACTATTAAAATTCGAAATGTTTACGAACTTCTTGAGCAAAAAATGGACAATTTCGTGAATTTTTTATACACTTTTTCAAATTTTTAAACGTTTGTGTTTCGGTAAAAATAGCATAAAATGCAGGCAATTCGACTTTAAAAAAATACGCTTTTATTATTGCTTTTATTGAAAAAAAAAATACAAAATACAAAATACAAAAGTTAAAGTTTGTGTTACGAAATTTAATTATCATGATCAAAAGTAAAGCTAATAAAATTACAATATTAAGCAAAAAAGAACAGTTTAGCAAATGCTTAGGTGAGGCTAAATCTTCAGAATACATCTTGAACTACTTAAAGGTAGGTATCAGACACGTTGGTAGGTTCACAGTGTGCTGACTCGAACCAAGTATATCAAGGTGACAGTAATTCATTTTCGACCAAGGTGGCACTTAGTACCTTTTGAATTCTCAGGTTTCATATGAGGATTTTCCACCATTTTCAAGCTCGAAAAAAGATTGTTCCTCCCTTATCTTCCTTCCAAGTTGAGCTAGAAAGTTGAAATTTCGTATGTAGACTAATAGATGTGCCTTTTGGGGTTTCAACTTTTCAAACACAATTACTCCTACTTACAGCTCCGAAAATATGGCTTTTTGGTCGGTTTTTATTATTTCAAATAGTCCTATTGAAACGAGGACGTTGGCTGGGGTTTATTTCTTGAATATGAATATGAAATGCAGATTTAGCGGGGTTCTAAATGTGGCCTTCGATGATATGAATTATACATTTTAAAATCAACATCTACCCGTACCCACTGATCAGAGAAAAGCATCGCTCGCTTTTTTCAATTCACATAATTCTAGGTATTTCGCTAGCCTGAATATTATCAAAATCCGTTTTGGGGTCCTAGAAGACCATTCAAACGATTTTTAGCCTTGTCAGATATTTATTTTTATTATTAAAAAAAAATTCCCGAACATTCAAATGATTTACTCCGTTTGATACTGATCAAAATCGTTCCAATTCGGTCAATCGGCTCAGTTTGACGGCGGATTGGATATATATGAGCAGGGATGACCTCGGGTCAAAATTCAGTTTTGCCCCATTTTGGGGGAGGGGGTGTTGAAGGGCCAAAAATGCAAAAATTGCCCCTTTTTAAGCCGACTGACAGAGAATAAAAAGTTGCTTAACATATCCAAAAATCAACCTTCCAAGTCAATTAGGAGGGGTGATACTGGGGGTTTCTCCCTTTTTGACCCTGAAAAAAGGCTGTACGTCTTCTATTATCCCACCAAATTGAGTTAGGAATTTAGTATGTACATTCAGCTGGGGCTCTATACGTGCCTTTCGAGGCTCCAAGTTTTTTAGCTCCATTGTAGCTCCTCACAGGCCCAAAAAAGTAGTTTTTTGATCGAGTTTTCTCATTTTTTGAGTTTGTTTCTCGCATACCTTCCCTCCAAATTGAGCTAGCAACTTTAAATTAGGTATCTACGTTTAGTAGCGGCCCTAGATGTGCCTTTTGGATGTCTCGACTTTTCAGCCCCATTTCACTCCTTCGCAGCTGCACATATGTGGTTTTTGGGTCGATTTTTCTAATTTTTAGAGTTTGTTGCTCGCGTAACTTCTCTCCAAATTGTGCTAATAACTTGAATTTCTTTTTGGAATTGTTTCTTTTCGTATCTCACCTCCTAAGTGGAGTATCAGGTGGTAGATTTAGTAAAGGGCAAATGACTATTCTACCGTTGGATGTTCCTTTTCGGCGATTCGACTTTTCAGTGTCGTTGTACCCTGTTACACCCTCAGAAAAGTAGTTTTCTGGGCATCTTCGTTAATTTTTTGATTTTGTTCTTCTCATTCGACCCATCCGAATGAAAGTGGAAGTTTGAAATTTGGTATGTAAATTCAGCGGGTTTCTCAGAAATGCAGTTTGATAGTTTCAGCTATTCTGTCCAAAATGTACGATTCGTTGGAAATTTATGAAAAATCCCAAAAACTTGATCAACTCTCAAGAAATGTAACTACATTAGTGATAATTTGGGTTTAATGATTTCTCCCCTTTGGTAATCTGAAGGTCGTTGATTATTGAAACCTGACAGAACGCGCATATTTTTTTTTTTTTTTTTTTCAAGCCTTAGCTATCTTATCTACTAGACAGATGCTTAATTTTCATACGTCTGGGTAAAAACGTAACTGATCGATCATTAGTTCGAATGCTTATTCGTCGTTATTACGATACATACGTAGGTGAAAAAGGTGTAATATCACTAGGATTATGGTTAACAACACCTTCTCGTTATCATAATCATTAAGAATATTGGAAGGGGGAAAAATTCGGTACGAAGATCGAACATACATATGTCGATGTCGCGTAATTATTGTTGTATAAATTGCACGCAAACCTGAAACTCTGGTAAATAAGTCGAATTGAGATCGCACATTTTAGTATTTTTCTATCGTTCCGGCAACCTGGCTGCATAAAATATGAAATTATGTATCATTATAAAAGCATTACTCTTTTTGAAAATCGCGTCAGGAGATATGCAAACTTGCGACGATCAATCGTACGAATTTTTTCGTACTGAAGAAACGATAAGAAGACTTTTCATCGAAGACGCATTTGCCCAGAGAGTTCGCTGTAAGTCGAATAATATACCACCTACTCTCTCGAGCTGGTTTTAAATTCAGAAATAAGGAAATTTTTTCAATATTTACATCGTGTGTTTATCTTATTTTTTTTTTTTCCCTGGTAGTTTGGAACTTCTTTTGGGGTGCATTTTCGGAATTCACATTGGAAGCCGAGGACAGCAGGTCGACTGAAATATGCATTTGCTTATGGTATAAAGATATATTACGTGCGGCTAAAGAACATGGTTTCGCAGTGCCTTCGAAGAGTACACTTTATAATGAAATTGCGGGAAAAGTCTCAGTCGAATCTAGAACCGTTTTAGTCAAATTACTCGGCGAAAATGCTGCTCAACGTGAATTTACCGGCGTTGGATGCTCGTATCAAAGGCAAACAGCAATATTTTTTAAAGGCAGGAATGTTAAAGGGTTTTATAAAAGTATGTACGATATATTTATTGCGGAAATTGTTCGCTTACCAACCTCATCATCCCCTACGACGACTGATAACGTTGTCCTCAGAGATTTCAAATATTTTGCTCGTTTTACTAGCATTTTGTGGAAATTAAATTTAAATCAATTCAAACCCAGCAGCCCTCCGCGATAATTGAACTTCGACAGCTGATAAATTGAAATGGATAAATATTGCAAAGCTGAATAATCGACTCCGTTACTAATATAAATATGAGCATTAGAGTGGTTCGAGGCACGTTTTTTTTGGATTTTTGAATTTTTCACAGCCCCCTCCCCCCTCCGGTGTTTTCTCTAGTAAAGAAATACGTTTTAAAAATTTGATTGATAAAAAAATTTAGAATGTGCCAAATTGGGGTTTTATATGGTGGCGATTATGTATTATGAAAATTCAAACGTCGAGTATACTTTTCTAAGTTGGAATTGACAATTCTAGAGCGTAAAATATTTAGATTCTGTTTCTCTTTTCTTATTTACTGTTTTTTGATGTATTTGTTTTTTTTTTTCGGTACTTTTGGCCAATTTTGCCTGAATTTGATTAAAACAATTCGAACGAATGTGCAGCCCGAACGAACCCGACGTTCCACTACGATCACGCGGTGCAATTGCGTCGCCATCGGGCCGTTTCAAGTGTAATATAAAACCTCGGCGTGGCACCACTTAAAATTTTTTTTTGACCTGAAAATTCTCATGAGATGTTTCTAACACAGCGAGAACATGTTTTAAGGGATGAAGAACAAAAATAAAAGCCAAAAAATTTTTACGTGTTTTTTTGAACCACCCTAATGAGTATGTAATATGTATGTACCTTACCTATCGTATCATTTTTATTCTATATCGTTCAATTATTGCATTTCAATAATAAAGAAATGTACTATTCTAACGTAAATGAATCATCTTGTTGTGGGGCAAGTCGAGACTTTCTATGTACGATTTTTAGTTGCCCAGAAAACTACTTTTCTGAAGGTGTAACAGGGGACAAGGAGACTGAAAAGTCGAATCGCCGAAAAGGAACATCCAGCGGTAGAATACTCATTTGCCCTTTACTAACTCTATCACCTGATACTCCACTTGGGAGGTGAGATATGAAAAGAAACAATTCCAGAAAGGAATTCAAGTTATTAGCACAGTTTGGAGAGAAGTTACGCGAGCAACAAACTCTAAAAATTAGAAAAATCGGCCAAAAACCACATACGTGCGGCTGCGAAGGGGTGAAAAGGAGGCTGAAAAGTCGAGACATCCAAAAGGCACATCTAGAGCCGCTACTAAACGTAGATACCTAATTTAAAGTTGCTTGCTCAATTTGAAGGGAAGTTATGCGAGAAACAAACTCAAAAAATGAGAAAACTCGATAAAAAAACTACTTTTTTGGGCCTGTGAGGGGCTACAATTGAGCTGAAAAACTGGGAACCTACAAAAGGCACGTCTAGAGCCCCAGCTGAATGTACATACTAAATTCCTAACTCAATTTGGTGAGAAAATAGAAGTCGTACAGCTCTCTTTCAGGGTCAAAAAGGGAGAAACCTCCAGTATCACCCCTCCTAATTGACTTAGAAGGTTGATTTTTGGATATGTTAAGAAACTTTTTATTCTCTGTCAATCGGCTTAAAAAGGGGCAATTTTTGCATTTTTAGCCCCTCAACACCCCCTCCTCCAAAATATGGCAAAACTGAATTTTGACCCTAGGTCCTCCCTGCTCATATATATCTAATCTGCCGTCAAACTGAGCCGATTGACCGAATTGGAACGATTTTGATCAGTATCGAGCGAAGTAAATCATTGGAATGTTCGTGATTTTTTTTTAAATAATAAAAATAAATATCAGACATGGCTAAAAATTGTTTGAATAGTCTTCTAGGACCCCAAAACGGATTTTGATAATATTCAGGCTAGAAAAATGCCTAGAATTATGTGAATTGAAAAAAAACGAGCGATGTTTTTCCCTGATCAGTGGGTATGGGTAGATGTTGATTTCAGTGTATAATTCATATCATCGAAGGTCACATTTAGAACCCCGCTAAATCTACACTCCACATTCATATTCAAGAAATAAACCACAGCCAACGTCCTCGCTTCACTAGGGCTACCTGAAATAATAAAAACTGACCAAAAAGCCACATTTTCGGAGCTGTAAGTAGGAGTAATTGGGTTTGAAAAGTTGAAACCCCAAAAGGCACATTTATGACTTCTACATACGAAATTTCAACTTCCTAGCTCAACTTGGAGGGAAGATAAGGGAGGAACAACCTTTTTTCGAGCTTGAAAATGGGGGAAAATCCTCATATCTCCCCTCTCAATAGACCTAGGAGGCTAATTTTTGGAAATGATGTACAACTTCGTATTGTCCATCGAGTGGTTCAAGAAGAAATATTTTGTGCGATTTTAGCCCCTCAGCACCCCCTCCCCAAATTTGGACACAATTGAATTTCAATCCGAGGCCAATCCTATTCCGGAATATCAAATCCGCCGCCAATCTAAGCCCCTAATCCCCAAATTTGATCGATTTTGGTCGGTATCAAGCTGAGCAAATGGTTTTTTAGTTTCGGAGAAAAAATGAATAAATAAATAAATATCCGACATGGCCAAAAATGGTCATAATGGTCTTGTAGAACCTTAAAACTGATATTGTTGATATCCCCCTCATCCACCGTAGGTCGACAAGACCGTAATATCCTGGTTTCCATTGGCAATACGACACTGAAAATTGCGATAAAAAATGCCCCAAAACTACTTTTTCGGAGCAGCCAGAATGTGTAATGGACTTGGAAAGTCAAAACTATACGAAATTTAATGACCATAGATTGGTGGTGGAGGGGGGGAGAGCTATGGGTTTTTAAAATGAGGGATCATTTACGAAAAAAACTCGGTTTCTCATTTTCCCCCCCCCCCCCCTCTTAATGTTGTGAGGTTGGCTGATTTGTAACGCAAAGCTTTTCACCAAATTCAATTAAAATTCACTTTCCTTAGCTAGTTCTTCAGCTGAGAAATTTTTTTGAACCCCCCCCCCCCCCCCCCCCAGAAAAGAGGACGATTCAACATTTTTATTATTTTACACAATAATGGGAAGTAGCATGCAAGAAAAATGCTACTAAAGCAGATTTTTGAGAATTATTTGTGTCGACTGGAAATTTTCAAAAAAAATTTCTGAATACCCTAACTCTTCCCCACGACCTCCTGAGGAGAAAAGTTGAAGGAATAAAAATGTTCGTTTTTTAATGCTCTACAACTTTTGTTAGAACATTTCTTTCTTAAGTGTATTATTTTAGAAGTTATTGTCAAAAAACCAAAATTTGCACCCCCTTTGGCTTCAAAAAGGGAGACAAAATAGGCGTGGATTTTAGGGAAGATATATACTCTGCAACACTTATACACGAAATTTCCGTTTTTCCTGAATTTTGGTAGAGTTTGGGTGATTTTTAAGTTAAAAAGCCCGTGCTACACTTATAATACAAATAATTTTGGCAAACTAGCTTTCGCCATTTACAAAAAGAAGAGAAACTCCATCAACAGATCAGTTTCGCACCACAAAAAAAATATTGTCAACGTGGACGTGGACTTGGACTGGGCGAACTGCGCATCTTATACTATACTATCGATTAGCCTAAACGAAGATATATCGAAAATTACACAATTAGAATCGCCAAACCGGATACAAACGCATTTTGCGCTGATTTAAAATTAAAATCAGCTCGCCATTTTGTAACCCGTTGGCCGTACTTTTCTTTCGATTAAACGCGCAACGTTAAAGCCATACGAGTTCGGAACTTCCGAAAAAGTGGTAAAACCAGAGATCAGTGAAGTTGAATTCTTTCTAAGGTCAAGTTCGAATTATTTCGCGAATAAATTGCAACATTATAATAAACGAATGTCGAATAGATTATATAGATAGTTAATTTCCGAGGAATTTCATCGTTCCTTCCGTAATTACGCGCGATTTTTTTTCTTTTCTTTTTTTTTTTGTTCATTCAGGTGTCCTGTACAGATACGAATACTTTCACTCATTGGAGGAGTAGGTGTGAAGACGCCGGGCAATGTGGAAGAAGGAGTAATCTCGGATCAAATTATTGGAAAGCGCCAATGTGAACGAATTACGCGAAATGGTTTAATTAACGAGATTGTTGTTTGTCGAGATGAAGAGCACGAGTGGAGGTGGTCAACCAAAGAAATGATTTCAGACAGATGGTTGAAAAATACGCACGATAAAAATGATCGGACCAGATAAAGGCTGATTTCTGTACACTTTCTAGGGCCTTTCGAAAAACTGCGAATCTTAATTTTCTTACGGGACTTTTATTCATTTACACGTGAATTATCAACTTCCAACAATAATGTTTGTTCATTACGAAACGTATAATATAATTGAGTTCTTTGACCTTTTCTTATAAGTATATGAAATATTATTGGGACTCGTTTTCGAATCCAGAAGAAAAATTTGATGGAAAAGTATCAAATAGCGACATGCTTCGAGCAACTTTATTTCATATTTTATAAATTTTTCGCTCTCGTATTGTCTCGACGGAGACGAAAAAAATTTAAGCAAGAAAACAGATAAGATATATCAAGAGTTCAATCGCCTTTTGAGCAATAAGCATAAGTAGGAACAATGGTTATAATATTTCCATAAATCGTTCGTCAAACAATGTGAACAGGGAATTTTTTAATTTTATCTGAAAATGATAATTGGTTAAAAATACGTTTTAAAAATCATTTTTGTAAAAACGATCGAAATCTGCCTTCAGGCCTTACGAATTCCCTCAAAATTTTTTTTACCAGTTTCTCTCGGTGGTTTAACGAAGAAATCGCCGTCATTTTGAATCTAACCCTCCAGTGGGTGGTACGTGCCCAAGTGGCCCTTACCAGGCCTATGTGTAAGAGGTGGTTCAGGGCTGTAATCCCTCTTGACCGATAAAAAATTGAATTTTTCGAAAATATAGATCTCACTTGTTTTAAAATTTTCAAACTCCATCCGCTCGGTCACATTTACTTTTTCATACAAAACTTTTGAATTTTAGTATTCGTGAACATTGGAACTTTAAATCCAATTCAGAGATAATCTTTTGAACAAAAGAATTGAAATATTGTCCTGATTTTTTGATACGACTCCGCCCCCCACCCCTCACTGAGCCTACTCAGACCCTTACGTAGTATCGGTTCCAATTTTCAGCGTTCACAGATTTCAAAATTTAATATTGTGCGAAAAAAATACATGTGCCCGAGTAAAAATTTTGGATAAAATTTTATTTTAAATTATCAAGAACTGCATTTTCCGAAATACTTGAATAATTTATGCAATTTTTTGGACTTGGTAGCCCAATTTTCCGGGAAAATTCACATTTCTTTCGTCCATAGAAGGGGGTTTGATCTACAATTACGCCCTCCCCTACCCTACGCACGGGCCACAGCCTGCCAACACCCTCAATGTGGTCACAATTCAAGAACGTGGAAAAACTGAATTTAAATTTCGATTCTTACTAATTTGAAGTCACCGAGTTGAAATATTCGAATCAAAAAGCATTACACCGATTACAATTATTCTACTCAAAATTCAAACATTTCTTTTGAACCCCTGATTTTTTGGAGCCCAAAGTTGGGCAAACTGCTATTTTCCAAACAGCATGCCCAGTGAGAAATTGTAAATTGATTTTCACCTGGGATTTTCAAACTATCCAGTGCAAGTTCGTTCCGAAAGTCTTAAAACGCACTGGTAAAGATTTTGCTTCCCCTCCCCCCCCCCCATTTCAACGTAGACTACTCATATGAAATAATTTAGTTCAGTATTGTACATATATAATAAATACATAACTTATATTTCCAGCACATTAAAGGCGTTAGGAAGGAGCTGTAGAGTAGAAGAAGGCTTAAATTTTTTACCAACGACTTTTCGGATTTTACCCACCAATTTGTACTGGACAGCTTGAAAATACCAGAGGGTAGTCTATTCACCATTCTCAGCTGGTCGCGCTGTTTAAAAAAACAACAATTCTCCATACTTTAAGCAACTTATAAGAAAAATTCTTCATGATTCGTTCACAGTTTTACAAGAAAGTCACCTTGGAGGGCCAAGGTTACACAAAAATCATTCAAAAAAAGAAGATGGGAAGGTACGATTTTCGAGGATAATGGATATGTTTAATAACATACCTTCACGAGTACAATGAGCCAAAAAAACCTTCCCTGCCCATTTTGTCCGGGTATATTGTTTTTCTACCGCACTACTCACACCTTTCAGCCAAAACCTGACAACGCCACAGTGGTCCTCTAGACCTCTCAAAACGCGCGAAATTCAATATCAAAGCGCGAAGTTCAGTATTAAAGTTCAATACATCGCAATTACGGGTTCTGAGGTCGTATATTACGAATCTAGCCAAAAAAATATTTAAGGGGCAAAGGGGAGGGGCTGGCGGTGGTAAATTTGAAATTTATTAAAAACATCACGCAATACATCACAGTTGGGGTTTTCGAGGTCGTAGATTACGAATCTGGCCCCCAAAAAGATGTGAGGTGTCCAGGGGAGGGGCTGAGGGGGTATTGAATTAGAAATTTACCAAAAAAATCACACAATATATTACAATTAGGGTTTTCGAGGTCGTAGATTACGAATCTAACCCAAAAAATTCCAAGTTGCAAAGGGGAGGAAAGCTGGGGGTGGTAAATTTAAAGTTTTCTAAAAAAAAATCGCCTAATACATCGAAATTATGGTTTTCGAGGTAACAGATTACGAATCTGACCCCCCCCCCTCCGTTCTAAAGTGTAAAGAGTAGTAGCTAGGATTGCTACAAGTCTTGGATTACAGATTTGGCCAAAAAAATGAGATTCAGAGAATAAAATAATTGAGATTTTATTTTTGTCACAGTTTTTTTTGTACTTGTCAATCACTGAAGTGATTAATAAAAAAAATAACTAAAAACAGGTATAATCATTAAGAAATTAACCAGTTTTTCACTTATAAATCACGAAAACGCGAGTAACTGCAAATAGTAATATTAAAATCATGTTCAGGGCGTTCAGGACTATCGCTCTATCTATAAAATTTGGAGAGCTCAAGTGTGCTTCATATACTTTTGGTCCAATTTATATTGCTAAAATCGTCAGAATGTGAGTATCTTTAATCTATTGTTATCAAATTACGGCTTGTACACAGCCCAAAAACCAAATATACCATTAAAAAGTACTCATTTTGAGGATTATTTTTCACTATTCAGATTTAAAAATATGTTAATAATAAACGTTCATGCAGAAGAAAAATAACAGACTGCGTGTCCCCAACTTCGACACACGTTCAGAGATGTATATGGGGGGGGGGGGGTAACGTAATTCGG
>FIZR01003826.1:0-14340 GCA_900060175.1 Ferrisia virgata
TCATTTTCGTGTATGTCCCACCTATACCCACAAGAAACCAACTGATTTTTTCGTTTCCCAAAAAAGCTAGCATATTCACTTTCTAGAGCACTTTTCTGGGTTTGGACTGTAGACTAAAAATGGAAGCAGAGAGAAATATCTGGCAAGTCCAAAAAATTGTCTTGAAAGTATTCTAGGACCTCAAAACAGATGTTCATATGACAAAAAAAAAACCGAGCTAAAAAATTACCTGGAGCATTATAAAATTTCAAAACTTAGCAGCCAAATGTTACAACTACTGGTCATCTCACGTATTCCCCTTTTCCAACATTCTGAAAAAAAAAAACCAAGCACGGACACACCCTACGACAAAACTCGTATTCAATATTCAAGCTATTCATTTCACAAACACGATGCGAAGCTATCGACCAAATTCATCCCCTGGGAACTGGCCAACATATGCTAAACGTATGAATTGATACAGCAATTCTTTTCGAATCACCCAGTACTCAGCGCCAAGTTAAATTTCGACCTCGTATTAGCATTTTTAATTTACCCCTTTCGTTGACACGCCAGCCAGCGCCAACGCCATGCCAAGCCGAACGAACACGAGTAGATCAAACGATTCCGGAAAATGTTTATATTTAGGAGAGGTATGGTCGTTCGCCGTCTCATCTCTCTAATAGTACATTACAATAACTACACAAGGGGATCGTCGAGCTAAAAAAAAAGTAAAAAAAGTAAAAAAATTTCCATACGTCGACATTATCGAGTAGAACCCCATATTCCAGAGTAGATTAGTATTCTAGCAGTTCTGGGGGAAGGAGAAATAAAGTAAAAAGTAAAAAAAAATCGATTAATAGTTGTATAAACTCGACACATACTGCGTAGGCCTACTGTACACTTATACATAGTGTCTAGATTGTGTCTGCGAAATATAACTGTCAACTTAAATTCGAAATCCTGTCGTCTATACTTCATGCTATAGGCTTAGAAACATGTTAGTTTTCTTTCAAATTACTACTCTGTTTGCCTTTGTCGTCTATAAACGTACCTACATTTTTTCGTACTAGTTAAACGTAATATGTAATTTCTTCTCTCTGGAACATTTCCATTAAACGTTGTCATAACTCGAAAACAAATTGTCAACCGCAGTATATATTTATCTACCCTCTGCTCTGTTTAGCTCGACTGATACTATAGAGAAAATTTCATTCAACATGTCAAATCATATTAGTTATTTACTACAGCTGATTTGTAAAGATCACCAGAAAATTAGTAACAAGCTAACGCTAGTCATTAATTTAGACCTATAAATAGAAGACAACGAGATTTCGAGAAAATTGCTCTTCTTCAAAGAAACGACGAATTCCATAGGTATCGAGAATAACCTACAACCTCAGGGGGAAAAAAAGCATAAGAAATTATGAGTGGTACTTGTAAACTACCATAGAACGGTATAGTACAATTTTGAACTAATTTTCAACACCTCGAGTAGTGCTAATAAATTCGCCCAAAAGGATTAAGTCAACAGAACCACTATTATGAGTGATTATTTGAATTATGAAAACGACGTACATAACGCATACGTGCCACCTACAAAAATTCTACTTGAACTGTCGTACCATAATTATGATGATTTTATGATCCTTTAACATATGGATTAGTCGAGTGTAGGTGGTACTTTACACACATCATCACCACATATCTTACTATCTATTAACAGTTCTTAGGGGCGACAATATAATAATAACAACAACGCAACTAGGATGAGTTTTTTTTTTTTAATTCCCATTTTCAAAATTGTCATTTTTTAAATCTCATTTGCTACACTTGTATCACTTCATCATCTACAAATAGTTCTTGTTACTGGATGAACGAACCAACATTCGTAATAATATTTAATAATACCAACAAGTACAAGATGGTGGATAGGGTTCAGTATGTGAAACGTACGAGTAGGTATATGACTATATGTGTGTTATTACGATTAGATACACTCGTATCATTAATGTCACTCACTGACTCCTACACAAGCTATAGTGAGCAAGCATAAAGACAAGCACCGAAATTAAATTGGGACGAAAAATTACGTGAAAGTAAGCTATGACATTAATTTTCGTACGCGATTGTCTATTTTAGAAATATTCCAGCATCTTTTAAACGAACGTTACAATTAGAGCACTTTCAAATTTACGTTTTGAGCACCTTCATTTGTACAGTTTAACTTCTGTATAGATTTCAGGGTGTTTAAAAAAATTGGCTGATCGAAATGCCTGACTTTGCAGGACCTTTTAGTATGACTTTTATGACATATTCAGCCTCCACCACAAAAAAAACTGTTTACCAAAAAACTTGGAGAAATAAAATTTTTTCAAAAAAAAAACCACAGTTAACTCTCACGTTTAAATTTTTACGATTAACTTCGATCAAACGTAATTTGAAAAAAATATACATATAATTTTATGGGATTTTTTTTTTTCAACTTTCGAAAAATGCACGACTTTTGATTCAATTTTAGTCAAAATGCCTCACTTTGTAGTACCTGCATGACTTTGCTTGACCGTTATACACAGTGGATTTACATACATGAGCGAAATTTCACTCGTTTATGGAGATTTGATGAGGATAGCAATAACTTATCAGGGTTATATAGGTCAAAAAATCTATTCATCTTACACAGCTATTTGTCCAAAAGATGGTACAAAAAAATCATACTCAATGCAATAGAGGATCAGTTGAAAAAACCAACGAGTCAATGAGACCAGTAATATCTGAAACTTTCAATTATACTAAATCAGCTCAATGAAGATGCATCATGATGTACACTAGTTTCCATACTTTTAAATTTTCAGTTTCATCACAGTACGGTAGTCATTTGGCGGAAGGGAGGGGAGGGGGAGAAAAAGAGAAAGAAAAGAATGGAAGTCAAAGCGAGCACATAAAAGCTATTTTTTATCATGAATTTAACAAAGAACCGGTAATTTCACAATACATTACCTTCAATTACCATAATATTCGTAATTACCGTAAATCAACAATATCTATACAAAGACGATTTGTACAACTGCATATAAAGCAGACGTACATTCCAAGTGATTGTAAACGGCGTAATTACTTCAATATAATATCGTGAAATCAGGTAATTTTCATTGGTAATTACGGTAAAATTCTGGTTGATTACACATCTCATGTTGGTAATTACGATGAATTATAATAATATATCAACTGACTTACGTCGGTAATTACGAAACAATTCCGCCAAATTATACAATTGGCACAGGTGAAAAATTACAGCAATACTCAGGTAAATTATGTAATTTATACTGGTAATTACGGTGAAATTCAGTTTAATTACGTAATTTTTCACACATATTTACGGTAAAATTTTTATAAATTACAGTAAATTTTACTGGTAAATTACCCGACTTGCGTAGGTAATTACGAAACAATCCCACGAAATTTCACAATTTGCATGGGAGAGTAATAACAGCAAAACTCTGGTGAATTACGTAAATTGCACGAGATATTGCAGTAAAATGCCAGTAATTACGTAATTTCCATCGGTGATTACGGTAAAATTAAGGTCCGTTACGTAATTTTTATTGCTAGTTACTTGACTTGCACAGGTAATTACCGAAAATATTATTTACTCACGTAATTCTTTCATTAGTTATTACAGTTAAATTCTAGATAAAGTAAGAAATTGACATGAGTGATTACAGCAGAACATGGGAGAATTTCATGTTTGGTGAAGTTAATTAGGAAAAAATTCATGTAAATTATATAATTTTTTTACAGATAATTACGTAATTTTCCTTGTAAATTATAATGAATTTTATTGGTATATTACTTGATTTGCACAGGTAATCAAGGAAACCATTTAAGCAAATTATACAATTTGTACAATTGATATTAGCTGTTCAGGTAATATTCATACGTTATTACAGCAAAATAAGGGTAAATCATGTAATTTTCACAGGTAATTACAGTGAAATTCTGGGTAATTACGTATTTTAAACGCATGATTAAAGTAAAGTTCTGGTAAATCAAGCAACCATTATTGGTAATCACAGAAAAAAGGTGACGTACATCAGTAATTGAAGAATTACAGTGAAATACCAGTTGATTACGTAATTTACAGACATAAATACCCTAAAATAGAGCTACATTACTGGAATTTGATGTTTTTCGCGTAAATTACATCACCATGACTGATATAATACAAGTTTCATATCAACAACTGAAATATCTCCTGCTTTAATTCATCGTTCTTATCAAATATGCACGTAATCATTTCACATATTCATAAACTGTTCAATTTTTATTCAATCATTTCCGAAAATATCACATAAAAGCAAAATAGGTAGGTAAACTTTTGCTCTAATTGAACCGGAACTGATTCTATCAACGATCTTGCAAAATTGCATCTACGAGTAAATACAACATGCTGTCCCCTTTAAAGACATGAAACAAAAAAATCCACCTTATTGAGCAAATCGCAACGCTAATTCTACATTACATGAATCGATAGTAAAAAGCAGACTCTCTCGAACTGCAAATAAATCTTAAATTGTTTCAATTTGCACTTTTAAAAGGCTTTTGAGTAGATTTTACAAGACCATCAAATAGTAATGTAACGCGATCTCGTTTCAATGTTGAATTGCTTATTTTTGTACATCTCCTAAGCGCTATATGCTTACATATCTAATCATCTACACATTAGGGGTGGAGGGAAGAAGAGGTCTAATACAACGCAAAAATATTACAAGATTACTACGGAATTTAATTTAGTAGAAAAAAAGTAGCATGTATATCGTACTCGTAATATAAAAAAACCTCATCCGAACAACCTACTTTTTTTTTACCAAAATATTACTCTAAAAAATTACCATTGTCAATTCATCATCAAAAGCAATTCAGCTAAGCGAGTACAAAGGGGCCAGCAGCATCGTTTGCAAAGCCCCAAAAGGAAGGGTTCGGGCGAGGCATTTCATTCGAGCAAATTTATCGTCATCGTTTTCACATTCAAGAAGAAGTTCACTTTTCACGCAAATCCTCGACTCATTTATTGGCCTTTTCTTTCTCGCTTTCGCTTCCATAACCAACATTGCTTTATGCTACTTTTATACTACTCTCTACCCCTTACCCCTTGGCGCTTGAATACTTTTGCTGGCGAAGTAATGCAAATAGAATGTTTTTGTTTACGCCTGATTTATCCGAAACGTAACACCTACATTTATCAATAAGCTTATAGCTAGGTAAGTAGGTATCGAGTATTCTTGGCGAATGAAATCTTCGCTCCGATGGTATGTTAAAAATCTCAGCTCGTAAAATTCCGCCACTACACTTCGCTCAAATAGTCGGTTACGTTTTTTCCTGCTATACTATTTCAATTTTATATTCGGGTTTTCAATTTACACACGCGCTCGCGACACAAGAAAAAGACGAAGATGGAAGTAAACATACAGAAGTACCTACTATGGAAGAAATATAGGGGATAGAAAATATACTATATTGTATATAAAATTCCAATTCAAAACGTAAAGTGAAAAAAATTCGTTACACTGCGAGTACATCTCCCTCTCCGGCTCTCCGTTCATGGCTCCCTACTTGTAAAGGAAAGGAAACAAGTCTAGAAATATTTACATTAAAATGTAATATTTCCTCTTCTTCTTTCCCACTCTACATCATCGTACTAGCAATCGTGATAAAAGAGAAGAGGAAAAAAAAAAAAAAAACTATACCGAGCGAGCGTCATAGAGAAAGAGAGATGGCTCGGAAATGAATGATATTCTCGTGAACGATTTGTTCAAACCCAGACAAATGGATCCAACGAGGCGAACTCGCAACTTTTTACAAACACCAAACGACCGAAGCTGAGCGGAGCGTAGTAAATGTAATTTTTTTTCAGCACGTTCGGTTCGGTTTTGCTCGGTTCAGTTCAGTTCGTCGTTTCTTAAAATGTAAATATTTATCGAGATTAAGCGCCCTGGGTCTCGTACCATGGTCGAATATACTCTGCTCTGCTCTGCTCTGACAGGGACAGGGACAGGGACTGGGAAGACTGAGCTGGGCTGGTTTTGGATGAAATTATCAAACATGTATTAATGCCGGTTAAAAGACGTACTACATAAACTTGGTTGGTCATTAATCATTAACCGTGTTTGTTTTTCATCTCCTTATGTGCGCGCCCGTTATTGCTACATTCGTCGCAACTCCTTTTGTAATATGATTATACAGTTAATGACATGTACTGGAAATGGCTTTCCATTTAGTCTTACGGATGAGAGAATTTAACTTTTATGACGTGAACAGATACACGTCTGTCATAGACAAAAGAAAAAAAGCTTCGTAAAAGATGGTGGCGGAGTCGGGGCTCAGCGTAGCACCGGAGATGATTTTTTTCCGCTTCCTTTCGACTAAATTACCCGTACACTACGAAAATGAACGTACGTACACGTAGCTTCGAGAATGAACAATATCTACCTATTTAGTATAAAAATTACTATGCTACTTGAGCGGAAAGAAATACAAATTCTCTCAAAAGTGGATTTCTCAATCAGAGTTGGTGTTATGTCTCGAACAGACGGACAAAAAATGATGTCGGTAGACAACCAATCCAGAGTAATTAATTTCGCAGATTATGAATGCTGCAGAAATGATAAAGGGCAGATCGAAATGCCGGTTGGTGGAGTTATTCTAAATTTCGCCATTACTGTTCTGCGGAGAGAGGGAGGAGAAATTGAAGACAGAGCACATTGTGAGGAAAAAATTGAAGGATAATTCCTTTGCTCAACTGCTATCTTCTTGGAAGGACTTTCAAAATGGGAGATAACTGGAGTACTATATTCATAGCTAAAGGAGTTCAATCAATCATCAAATGCTGTAGGAGGCTAAGCACAGGGATTTGGCATTGCTATAGTGAAGATAGCACAATGAAAAATATACTCTGAAGCACGTTTTTCCGTTAGTTCCAAAGTTGAGGTGTTTAGAAGGAGCGTGATAGAATTTTTCCATATTTTTTGGTACCTAAATATGACTTTTTAGAATAGACAAATAAGAACTTTGGCCAGCCTATCATGTCTTTCAAAGATTCCGCTTCAGCTTCTGTTACCAATTTGAAAATTTTTAAATGGTATGCATGAGTATCAGGTGTTATTTTTTTTTTGTACTGGGTGGGTATAATTTTCAAGATTGTTACCTCACATGTAATTTTACATGATTTTCCATACATTGTTTTTTTTTTTTTGTTTTATGTTCCTGTGGAGAGTGACTTGTTGGCTTGTTTGAACTCTCGTGCTACTTCCTCGGTGCTTCAGCCTATCAAGTCTTCCAAAGCCTTCCTTCTATTACTGATTTGGAACCTTGTAAACCTACTTCTTCTTCTGTGCCTTAATCTGTCAAGTCATGTGTTCCTCGTGGTGCTGGCAAATTTCAACATTCAGGAGGAAGTGGAGCCGAACGAGTTATCTTAATACGATAGCTTGAACAGGAGATTTTCAGATCACCACGAAGACTCATTCACAAACGAAATTTGAAAGAAAGAATCTTAGTGAGGTAATAATTCTGCTACTAATTTATTGAGTGAAATTTAAATACATAGATATGTTACTTAATTACAGCTGTCCTTACAAAAGAAGCAAAACAACTTTGACCCCGGGATTTTTGCGATAATTTACACAAAGCGAGTGCCAGAAAAAGCATCATTCAATTTCAATATAATTTATATGCGCAGCTTCTGGCGAAAGAGATACCAAGATTTGATCAGCGGACGTATTAATAAGAAGTTTAATTCGATGTAAATAAATATTTTTTTGTGAGATATCTGGTTTACTCAAGTCCGATATTGTGGCGATAGTGGTTTATTCTTCATTTATTTATACACCTATTAAAGCCACTTCTTTACTAACGCGACTTCTTCCATTACACGTGTCGGACCGACTTCCATTTTTTACAGTAGATTCAGCTCATTGGGAAAAAGAACCATGCTGCAAAATCCCAGGATTTTTTGTCTCCCTACTGGGAAGCAAGGATGAGGGGGGGCGGAGGAGGAGTTTGATTTTTTGGCAATTTTTTTCCAAACAACAGACTTACGAAAATCAGGTTGAAGCAAAAACTAAAGAGCATTTCAACATTCTTACTGCTTTGACTTCTTCCCAAACGTCCAGAAAAAATAATTTTTCTAAATTCCCAACTGACGCGAATCATACAATTCGCGAAAATCTGCTTGATTCGCATTTAGTAGCTTTTTTCTTGGATAGTACTTCTCACCATTTTTTAAAAAAGAAAAAATGCTGGACCACCCTCTGTTCACGAAGTGATGGGAGGGGAAGGCTTCTCCCTTCGGAAAATTGCAATTCTCAAGGAATAAGTCCGTTATGGTGAAACATTTCAAAAAATTATTCAGACAAACGTTATAGAGCGTTAGAAGACAAACATTTTTGCTTTTTTTTACGTTTTTCTCGAGTAGTCACAGGTCAAGACTATGGCAAAAAGAAAAAAAGTGACACTTGGAAATTCATTTGGGAATGAATAATTTACGCCTATGCGATTCAGGTAAAAATTCCAGCGAGTTAAAAATTGAATGAGTCTAATGTAGCGGTTTTCGTGACTATAGACTTCAATTTTGAAAAACATTGAGCTTTGGACCCAAATTAGGTTTTTCAAGGGGAAGGGGGGAGAAATAAAAAATCAAAGTATGCAAAGTTTGGGACAATGTCGTCAATTTATCAAGCTCCAAAGTTGTCTTGGACCTCAACACTTTCAAGACCCAAAAACAGTGAAGAGATACCCATTTACGTGCACTTCGCAAGATTCTGAAATCTGAACACCTCAACTTGGGCTTCAATTTGGGTTTGAAAGCTAAAGATTTCCACCAAACATAAATAGCAGAATTTTAACCGCATAAATCGACACCATTCACAAAAATATAACAAATTTGAGATTTTAACACCCCCCCCCACCGTCCAATTTGGGTACAACGCTCAAAGTGTCGTTGAAATCGAATCTTACGACCATAAAAAACCGCTGCATTAGACTCATTATATTTCCGACTCGCTGAAATTCATACCAGACTCGCATAAGCGATAATTATTTATTACTAGAGGAATTTTCAAGTGCCACTTTCTTTTTTATTCGCCTTAGCTCTTGTCTCGTAACTATTCAGAAAAAAACTAAGAAAATCAAAATGTTTATCAGAACCAATTTTTCGAATTTTTTCAGAAAAGTGACCTTATTACTCGAAAAAGTTGCAACTTTTTAAATGACAGCCCCCTCCCCACCCAACCCAACCCAACCCACACTAAGAAAAAGAGATGGCCCAACATTCTTCTCATTTTACATAATTGTGGAAAGTACTACGCTAGAAAAATGCTACGAAGTGTGAATTAAACAGATTTTTGAAAACTATTTGGGTCCATTGAATATTTTCAAAATTGATTTTTTTTTGAACACCAGAGCTCCTCCCCACGAACTTCTGTGGAAAAAAATCGAAGAAGTAAAAATTTCATTTTCCTAATGCTTTATAATTTTAGTTTCAACACTTGTTGCGTTATTTGATAAGTAATAGCCAAATAACTAAAATTTACACCTCTCTTGCCCCTTCCAAAGGGAGGAAAAATATGAATGAATTTTAAGGAAGTTCGAAAATATGCGAACACATATTTCACAATGCCTCAATACGAAATGTTAAAACTCAAAAAACTGCACTATATGTACAGTAAAAGAGCTGAATTTTCAACAAAAATCGATTCAAAACCCTCTAACAAAGTAATTAACGTACATTTTTCTCTAGAAGCATGTTTTTTAGTGTCCCATCCGCTTCTTCGTGACAAGATAGAAAATCGCGAACAAGTTCGAAAATCAAATTGGACGATTGTCCAAAGAGTCACTTAAAAAATTCCAATTTCGAAACCATACCATGAATTTTGCGATGGCTGGTGCAGGGCATTCTGAGAAATTGAAAACTTGATCTTTGCTCCATACTTATGTGCTTAATCAAATAAGATGACAAATTTATTCAAAATCGGCGACACATGAAAACAAACCAATATTCATAATTTTGATCACCTCAACACCAATTCAATCGAGCTAATTCTACAAAAAAACAGCGCGAAGAATAAAACTACACATCGCAGTAGAATATAACCATTAAAAATACAACCAGAGGTTTGGCGACTACTACTTTCCACAATCATAAAACTCAAATTTCATAACAACACCTTCTCCATCTTCTCACACATACGTTACAACGGTTAATACCCTATGAAAACCTGCTGGGTGACTTCATTTTCTCAGCTCTGTACACCAACTGCTCACATAAGTATATAGGATAACCGATAGAAAGAAAATCCGACCAGGTACGATTAGAATACATAAACGCAAAGCGTCGTGTGTCGATGAACTAATCAAAGCTCCGAGTGTGTGTGATTTTTGAAAAACAACCAGACAGTTGCGGTTCGGAGCAAACTAATACATGTACATACGACGTTGAACTCATACCTGGCACTGTAGAGAAAACAAGTACTTGTAGGACAACAGTACAGACTTGTGGTGGCGGTTCGATTAATTAAGTTCGAATGAAAACGTGGGCGACGAGAATAAACGCCAAAGAAAAAAGTATTGAATTACTTTTTTGCATATATGTAAATGTAATTTAACGCTGTTTGAGCAAATTAGCAATACGCATGTAAGAAGCTATAAAAGCGGCTCCTGTATGCATATAAGAGTAAGAGGTGCACAGTGTAGACGTATGTTTATGTACCTGGCCTACCTATGCCCTCTAGAAATGGTGGCGCTGTATCTAGTATGTATGATGTACCTGCAAATACGTCCTTCAGTTTTCTCTCCACAACGCACAAAACGTTCAACTTTACTTATTAGTCATTACGATACGTCGTCGACTAATACGAAAACTCTACGCAATTAATTTGAATCAAGAAACTCGACTGGTTTTCAATTTTTAATTTGATCTGATTTTGAAAAAATTTATCACCGAAAAAATCGAACAGAACCATTTAAAGCAGAAACTGGCGAATTTTCAAAACCAAGAGTTGAATCGTGCTCTGAGAAGCAGAGATGGAGCAATTTACCAATTTCACGAATTGTTGTTTTCAATTTTTTTTTTTTTTTATTAATTTAAAATAGTATTGCCACAATTTTGCCAACTATTTCAGAAGCATACATATTTATTCTTTTCTCCTGCAAGTATTCAAAACCACTGCAAATTAGCAGTCAACTAGCTGGTAGAAATTGTTCATAGCAAATACACACACATGTAACCATCCTACCGGAACCTTGAATAAACATCAAAATTACCACCATCGAACTGCTATTGCGATTAAAAAACCATAAGGTCAAGCCGTCTAATTGTGAACAAAGGGTAATGGTGAACAAATGCAATTTCTCCTTCCCAATACTGCCACCAGGGGTTGCAATATAATGAAATGAAAGGTGAAGTATCTGGCAACAGTGTAATGGCTATAAAAAATGTTCTGTGATTATTGTTCGTGAAAAAAATGTGATTTGCGAAAATGATAAGAATTTTTACGAAATTTATAAAAGTAGAGTTCTAATAAAAAAATTTCTAAAAATTTGGGAACACCGATATATTCAATCAATGAAGTTTTTACTGGCCTTGTATTAAGTAAGTACCATATTCTATATGTTTTCAACTCATTTTATGAACTATTAACGGAAATAAATTCCGTTCACCATTGCACTGACGAATTTTGAATTATGGTGGTAATGGTGAACAACAAAATTTTCAAAAAAAAATCATTAAATTTGGTTCTTTTTTCAACAGAATGAGCAAGCGAACGAAACCAATGCCTAGATACACCCAAGAGGACCTCACGAGAGCTGTTTTTGACGTAAAAAATAAGATAAGAACTTTTAGAGAAGCTGAATCAGCTTATGGTATCCCAAAATCAGTTATTTCCAATCGTATATCTGGTATGTACTAGAAAATTGAGCTTTGTCTCTGTTTGAATTACCTACTTATATAAACTTTCTTAACAGGGCGATTGAACGCATGTGAAGTCTTGAAAGCAGGACGTCACACAGCTTTATCAACTTTGGATGAGGAAGAATTAGTTTTATGTTTAAAAGCCAGAGCTGCCATAGGCTATCCGACCGATAAATCAGAATTAAAAGAGTTGGTAGCTGCGTATGTCCACGCTAACAAAATAAAAACTCCTTTTAAAAATGGTATTCCTGGTAGGTCAATTTTTTTTTATTAATTTCGTTTCAATTCTGCAGTAAATTTAGACATCGATATTTTTTTTAAATAGGTGACGAATGGTACCAATGCTTTACCAGACGATATAAAGATCTTTCACTGAAAAAGGCACAAAATCTTCCGACAATTCGAACTGATTGCCGAAATCCAGAGGTAGTCTATGATTTTTATAGAAAATTGAAAACTATTTTACCACAGTCAGCCGATGATATTGAAAAAAAAATTTGTATTCAACTGTGACGAATCCGGATTTGGATTAAATCCAACCAAAGTCCGAGCCATTGGAGAAAAAGGAGAGGCACTTCATCGAAAATTTGGTGGATCTGGACGAGATTCAATTAGTGTTTTGGCGTGTGTTTCAAGTTGTGGAGACTATCTACCTTCCTTAATCATCTACAAAGGAAAAAATGTTCTACCTAACTGGATTTCCAAAAAAGCTCTCAAAAATACCACTTATGCAGCCACAGAAAATGGTTGGATGGAGGAGACGGTGTTTTTTAACTGGCTGTCAAATACTTTTTGTCCTCATGTTAAAAAACTGCGTGAAGAATTGAACGTCAATAATACGGCTTATTTAATCTTTGATGGACACAAGAGTCATGTTAGTATTCGAATTATTCAGATCGCCCTAAAAAATGATATCTCTTTAATTCGACTTCCAAGTCACCTAACTGATTTGCTTCAACCATTGGATAAAACAGTTTTTTCTCCATTGAAAAGATCGTGGGATAAAGTATTGGTACAGTTCGGAAGAGATCGCCTGGGTCAAGGATCAATGAAACCATCAAATTCAGAATTTGCAGAACTCTTAGGAATTGCTTGGATATCAGCTTTAACAAAATTAAATATTCAAAAAGGTTTTACTTCCATCGGATTATTCCCAACAGATGAGACAAAATTTCCAAACAAATTATTTGATCCCGAATTATTGAAGAAATATAACCGGAAACTGGCCACACAAGGTACCCCTGCGCCAAAGACACCGAAATTGACCTCACCAGGAAAATGGTCTTCTGATAATGCAAATTCATCCTCGCCAATTGGTGGAAATGATATGCTTTCTTCGTCCACGCCAATGGGTGGAAATGATATGCTTTCTAACTCTTCCTCTCCTGAAAATGAAGGTGTTCTCGATCTTCGCGTAACAATCCATCAATCCCCCAACACAATCAAAATTCAAGCGAAAAATAAATTCGTGGAAATATTTTGCGGAGCCCTTAATCGAAATAAAATTTCAAGCAATTCCAATTCCAATACTATGAAAAAAGTACCTCGTAATTTAAACTTAAAATATGGCGAAGTGGTCACAGAAAATGAAGTCCTGAAACGATTACAAAAGGAGGAAGAGACCAGAAAAAATAAACAACGAGGAATCGAAGATAGGAAAAAAATTCGAAAGGAGAAAAAATTGGCCAAGGAATTAGAAATTGAAAATAAAAGAAAACGTAAAATACAAAATAAAAAAGATCAGAACGACTACGTTGAAAAGCCGAAAAAACGTAGGAAAACTGAAAAAATGGATCCAGAAATTAATGAGGAAAATATCGATGATGGTCCTCCAAAGGAGATTAGCATTGGCGACTGGGTAGTGGTGGCTTTCCCGTGTGAAAATAGCTCGAAAAATTTGAATTTTTTGGGTCAAATTACGAAGATTGCCAAAGGTAAAATCGTTGGAAATTTCCTTCGCTCGAAATTTACTAAACATCACACCGGATATGTATATCAATACCCAACCCAAAAAGACATCGCTCATTTCAATTTTGACCAGATTACAAAAAAAGTCCGAAAACCAACGAATTATGAGCGAGGTTTTTTCAAATTCAATATTCATGCAACTAAATTGTGAATTTATATGATTTTTTGATTGAAATATACGTATTATAAATTTGTAATTTTGTACACAGTGTTTTATGCATCTTAGAATACATAATTATTGATTTTTTATTTCAAATATATTTTTTTTTTAGTGTTCACAATTACCCCCAAATTGTCAGGTAATGGTGAACAACCCCCAGGTAATTGTGAACACTCCTGCCATTAATGCGCAACGAGTTTATAAATTCGGTCTTATCTCATAAAAGATTATTTCAGCTTTTCTCTTCACAATGATACTTTCCTCG
>FIZR01003831.1:0-19691 GCA_900060175.1 Ferrisia virgata
ATCGAGTAATTGTTGGATCCTAGTTTACCTGTACATCATTTTATCTCTTTTAAAAATATAGTAGAGGGGATCCTTATCTTAGTATGAAGTAAACCGGTCGATATTACACTTTCAATACCTTTCACTCCAGAACAAAATATCTTAGTAAGATTTTAAATTTCTCACACCCAGTTTACTCTTTTCTATTTGATCCAGCACCTTGAACTTCCAGCTTGTTCTTTCTGTTCCACTTCCAATCTTATTAACATTAACTTCTCTTCTTCTTCTCAAAAAATCCTACTAGCTAAATCTGCTGCGCATCTATTCCTTCAGTTCGTGGACCTTGTACAAAAAATCTGACGATTGGAATGAGTCTTCGGCAGCAATAGGGCCTGTTTGTTGTATCGTTGTGTTTTTGTTTTTCGGATAAATAAATAATAAAACAGTTTAAAATGAGACGACACGGTTTGACGTTAAGTACAGCATTCCGGCTGAAAATAAGCCCCATAATTGACGCGACGACGATTTAATAACAACAGATAAGATTAGACGAAAAATGGAATCAATTACGCGGTCAATAAGTCACCGCGAGAAGAATACGAGAGGAAAGGCATTAAAGCGGCCGTATTATTTTTTTTTTCCTCTCTTAAACCGACACGAATGAATTATGAAGGTACTTTGTTCTTAAAAGATATACGTACCTCTCTACCTATAACGAAGGCGCGAGAAGAGTGAGACTGAGAGCGTTTTATTACTTAACTTTTTCGCAAAAAATGAACGATCGCATTTTTAACCGGTGTAAATCATTAAAGTTATTACGAAGAGAGCTGCTGTTGTAGCAGGTACCAGGTATACTACACCAGAGTATAGCTACTTGTGGCATTTGCCGACCGCAAAATGATAAACAATGACTTCATAAACTAACTTTTCCGTTAACCGAGAGCAGTTGTTAAAACTTACACAGCGACCCGTGATAACTTTCGTCGAAAACGTTTAAAACATAATTAATCGTCGTCGTTCGCGGGTAAAAAGTAAATCCGCTGTCTTTTCTCAAAAGTCACTTCTATTTTCTTCGAGAACATAACATTGCTGCATCGCGTCAAATGAACCGAAAACAAATTAACTTCCAACTGTAGCACGCGTTTTTCAACCAATAGCTGAGGGAAGGTGAGTCTACATCTACGCGCTGAGGAGAGAGGCACCACACAGTACACAGTATAAACTACCCCTCCTAAACGCTCTGTCAAAGGTAATCAATTTACCTGCAATGTTTCTCAGTGTAGAATGCCATGTCGTGACATTGTTGTACTTTCATCTTTTTCACTTTCCCCTCCTTTTTTTTATCCGTTTGCTCCCGGTTGGCATTTGACACATTTTACCAATACAAATTATATCACCATTCTTTCGGAGGCAATTTTTAATAGATATGGTACGATCTCTCTGGTACGAATTGCCTACGTGAATAATTTCCAACACAAAAGTCATTTCAGGCAAATAAGGTCAAAAATCAAGACGAAAAGTGAAACAGTGAAATATACCCAGAGAGTGGATTGGAAAAACATGATAATCTGAAAGAGTCTTCCTTCTGACCAAAAATCGATCCGAATTGAGCCATAATGTTACCTATGGTCTAAAAACCCAAAACATTTTTTGACCCCCTGCACCCACTCGTTACGGAATTATCGCAAAATTTTCTGCCCCATTTTTGAACTTTTTTCACATTATATCTGGTATTTCGACCAGCATCCGTCGTTGTTTCCAACAAATTGAAGTATTTGTCATCCATGTCCGATAACATAGATCTACTCCACTACGTGTCGCGGCAGTTGGTATCGTGCACGAGCTTCAGGCTGGTGACGCTGATGAGACACGGGTTAATATTATTCAAATTGGCTGAAATTTTAGCTATGGTGTTTTCAGGGCCATAAAAAACTTTTTAATGGGTGAGGTTCCAAAAATTCTAAATTTTGTATTTTAAGAAACACCCTAATCTCCATAATTATGTACCATTTTTATAAACTGCTCTCCAACACTGGAAAAATCTAAAATTTCCCGAACGCTACGAAACGTTTCTAAATCGCTTTCAATCGATTTGAGAGGTCGAAAGTAGGGCATGTACCAAATTTCAGCTTTTTTCGTTGATCAGATCAAATTTTCACGATATACAGGACGATGAGATAATTTTCAAATTTGAAAAATTTTGCCAAAATTCGAGAAATGTACTTCAGGAGTTCTTTCGTCTTCCTTATTAATTATGAAAAAGTAGTGAAAAACGTGATTTTTTTTAGCATGGTGTTATTTAATGTTGGAACCCCAAAAAAATGTATGTAATAGATGACCACTTAGCAAAGATAATTACAATAATTTCCAACCATGAGTCCCCAAAAATTATTTAAAAAATTTTTTTTCGAAAATATTAAAATGAAAAAAATTGTGAAAATGTGAACCGAAAATTTTCAAAAAATTCTCATCCATGGTACTCAGTAAGATGTATAATCTGTGAAAATTTGGAAAATTTTCATTCTACCTTTGCAGAGATATCGCGTGTTGAAATTTCGTGTGGGGGGGGTCAAAATTTATTTAGAACTTTTTGAGACCATAAATAACATTTTGGCTCAACTTTGATCGATTTTTAGTCGGGGCCGTTTTCGACCCTTATTAGGAAATACTGTTGGGCTGAGTTTTAGAGGTGCAGTAAGCTTCAAGTTGAAATCCTGCCGTAGTGAATAGCATTCCTCTCGATGCCAAAGAAGGTTCGTAGGACGATGTTTTTCGTTTTTGGATTTCGAAAAAATTTTTTCTTGGAGACGGCTAGTACCAAAAATATGCGATGGGCATTTTGTGAAATTAATGATGGGAGAGTTCCGAAATATTCCTCACATTTCAAGCTACAAATTTTATTCAAGAACTTGAAAGATTTATGGCAGCTGCCACTGGTGTGGAGATTGACGAATTTTTCAGGTAAGCGAATGGTCCCTCGAAAAACCGGGGGCTATAAAAAATAAGTACCCAAGTTAGCTTTTTTCTTCAAAATTGCCGTACAAGTCATACAAAAACCTTTTTTCAAGCATTTGCAACTATACTATTGGAGGCAGTTCTTTATTCAATTTAGGATGAACTTTGGCTAGTGATACGTATGAGTCAATAAGGCACATTTGGGTAACCTTTTTCGTGAGTCTAAGAAACAAAAGGTGTATCTAGGACTTGTGTTGAACCCACAAACCAAAACTCATCCTTCTAACTCTATTGAAAGGAAAGATAAAAGAAGGACAAACTCGCAAAATGAAAAAAAAAACAACAAAAAACACTTTTTTTGTGGCTGCAACGAAGTGCATTGGGCTTGAAAAGTTGAAACCTTCAAAAGACACATCCAACAGCACTGCTAAATCGACACACTAAATTTCAACCCCTACCCTCCCCGCCCCAGTTCAATTTAGAGCGGAAATCATCAAGGAAACAACCTACTTTCAGCTTAAGCACTGGTTAAATATTAGATTTTTTTTACCTCGTTACCCGGAGGGGGGTGCAGTGAAAAATAAAATGCATTTTCGAGGAGATTTTTACATCAATTCCCCCCCCCCCACCGCGAATTTTCGATCGGTTTTCTTCAAACTTGGTATGAAAATGGAAGTACTTAGGGGAGTGTTGTATAATTTTTTCAGATTTTTCAGACCATTAGTATGACCGTGAAATGGGCTTTGAAAATTTGAGGGGGCTTGTAGACCTCTATTATAGAGCTATAAATTTGAAAAAATTCTCTCGAGTTTTCTCAATTTTTTTTTGAAATTGTGGTCCCCTCTACATTTCTCAAAAATAGGAACTGTCTAGTTGGTAATTTGATGTTTTACGAACAAAAAAAAATGGTTTTTCAGAGCTGTAGAGAGAGCCACCACTCCAAAAAAAATTGTAAATTCGAACAGTCCTCTTACAGCAGCGAGCGAGGGGGCTGAAATTAATAATGAGAAGGGAGAATTTCAACTCAAGTATACTACTTTTCTAAAAATCAGTCGAATCAAAGATCATAATTTCTTTCGATACACTTCATAAGCGTGCATAGTTCACCTTTGCATTTAGCAATAACAATGAATATGTCACTCTGAATAAAAAAAAAAAAAACTTGAAAATGCTAGCTTTCCTACAAATCACCGAACTATTTTGAGAACGTTTAGTTTTTGCAAAACGTGTAGGCCAATTACACGACTGAAGTATTATTTTTAACATGTAATAACACGTTTGTTTTGATGATCGATGCACGTTGCATAATTACAAAACCTATAAATATGTATACTAAAATGCGTGGTGTTATTTTTTCTGCTGCTTACTTTTTTCCCTTCTTCATTCTTTTTTCATTCTCACTAAAGCTATCAACGCTTCAATAAATCGAAAATTACCACAAAATAGTACCCATAAAATCTAAAAACAAATCAAAAAAGGAGAAGAAAAATACGAAAGAAAAAACAATAAAAAAAAAAACAACTTCCAAGCTGAAATGAAAACGTAGGTATATAAAACAAAATTCGACGACTCTCTCCCCTTTGAAACCCTTCTATCTAATACGCTGCGCTACGGAACAATTCAAAAAATAGGTAAACAAAAATCTAACACCATTTTATCTAAGTGAAAAATTTTCAACGAAACGCGCTGCTGCATCGATTGTTCGATAGCGCTAACGTAATGTCGAATTAAAGCTTGATTTCTTCTGTTTACCTTTAAATAAAAGAATAAATCTGCTCATTTTGTAAAAGCCATCTTTTCCACATATAATATTTTGTATTTGCAGCCTTTGTGAGCTCGACGGGAAAAGAAAAAAAAAAGCGGGATTAAAAAAAAAAAGAAAAAGGGTTTTGGAGAAAATAAACTTTAAAAGCTTTTTCGTCACCAGACATTGTTCTGGTTTAGATTTTTTTTTTTTCTAAAAAGCGGATACAAACTGATGCCCTAATGTTTATATACGATTTTCAACACGCTTTACGAACGTATCAAACGTTTTCTTTTTCAATTTCGCGGCATCAAAGTAAACAAAATATAATTTTTCCAATTTTATTTTCTTTTTTCCTTTCGTGACTAGATCAATTTCTTCGTTAGCCGATTACAAATACTTATTCGATACCCGCCGAAAATTGTTTCCACTTATATGAAATTTAATATTTTAACGAATTACTCGATACGCGTAGAGGATCAAAGATTATACCGGTGAAATTTTTATGACGCTTGTATCCAATAACGATTCACATACACGAGTAAAACCTCTAGCTGCTTCCTTACGCTTATACTGATTGTACAAAATTGCCTTTAATGTAACTCCTTCGCTACATTATTCATGGACTTATTTTCTAAGCTATTTTGGAGATGTTCGGCATTCTAATAGCGTACCTACGCTAGCACACCGCACCACCGAGCGGAAAGATTTCCGGTTTATCAATATTTGATAACGAGTCTTCGATATTCTCAATATCTGTACGCTCAAGTCGGGCTAATCTTTTGTATACGGGAAATCGTAACGAAAATTTCCCCATATACATAATACGAGTAGGTAAGACGCATGATACGACCAGAGAATTCTTGGAAATGAATAAATTAATTTCTAACAACGAGAAAAGATCATTGTAAACGAATAAAATTCAGCACAATTATCGAACGATGTTTATTTACGGCAAACACGATAGGCAAATCAATTGACACGTATATTGACATTTTTACGGCAAATTAGGTATGCAACTTATACGACATACGTTTCCAAGACTGGAAGTATTACACGTTAGCCGAGGGGTTACGTTATAAAAGGCTTCACCACGACTCGACTAGACTATTACGAAACCTTTCAATAGTTTTCTTAGTGATTCAAAGAAAAATCACCGGGGTGTCTTAATAAATTTTGAGGGAAGGAAATCTACTTTTCCACCACTTTTGCACTACTTTTGCATTGGCTCTCAAAAATTTTTCCCCATCATACGAAATATAAAAATACTAACTGACTCCAACAACCGCTTCCTCCGAAAAAAATTTCATACATCACGTGGATTGGGATTTTTTTTTTTGAATTTATTTAGAGTTAATGCAGTGTTCGCTTTTGCAATTTCAAACGATTTTCGTAAAACGTGTTTTTGCGGTGAACTGAGTAAGTAATTCTATCAACTTGCATATTACTGGTCGAGAACAATGATCGTGATGATGGTGAAAATTTTTAAATATCGAGCAGAATAAGAATTAAAAAAAAAAAAAGGCGATGTTTTTTCAATCTAATTTTCGTAACTTATTACAATCATGAGAATTGAAAAAAAGCATTGCAAAACGATGCTTTCTTTCTAATCAGAAAAAGGGTTCAACGGGGCTAGAAAGTCCGAGACCCCCAAAAAGCTCATCTAGGGCCCCCACTAAATGTAAATTGCTAATTTCTACTAACTAGCTCAATTTGGAGGAGAGTTATGCGAGTAACAAATTCAAAAAGTGAGAAAAAACGACCAAAAACCACCTTCTTACGGGTTATGAAGAGGTGAAATGGGGCTGAAAAGTCGAGACCCCAAAAAGGCATGTCTACGATCCCACTACATGTACATAGCTAATTTCAAGTTGCTAGCTCAATTTGGAGGGGAGTTATGCGAAGAACAAACTCAAAAAATAAGAAAAATGAGAAAAACCGATCAAAAAATCACTTTTTTGGGACTGTGAAGGGGTAAAATGGAGCTAAAAAGTCGCAATCCCCGAAAGGCACATTTAACACCCCAGCTAAATGTTCATACCAATTTTTCACTTCCTAGCTCAATTTGGTGGAGAGATAGGTAAGGAACAGCCCTTTTTCAAGCTCAGCAAGGGGGAAGACCTCTCCATATCTCCCCCCCCCCCCTAATGGACTTGGAGGTTGATTTTTGAATATGTTATACAACTTTTGATTCTTCATCAATTGGCTCAAAAAGGGTAATTTTTTGTGTTTTTGACCCCTCAGCACCTCCTCCCCCAAAATTGGGCTAAGCTGAATTTTGACCCAAATTTATCTTCACTCGTATATATCTAGAAATTTGTGGCTTGACACGTCAGCAATATTTCAAATTATGTGCAAAATTTCCATTGAACCTTTCGTTCACCTTCTACGTCACAAAATGTTCCAATAAATTCAGTATTCCTGTTTTACATCAAAATTAACTGAGATGATGCGACCGCACTCAAGTAGAATCAATGTTCTTCAGAATCACAAAGAAGATACAATATACTCGAATTTTGTCAAGTTTCAAATCACTATCTCTTTGCAAATCATCTATTTTCTCTTTTGAACAAAACGTGTAAATTAATGGTACGAGTATGAAGTCCAGTTCTAGTTGAGAAGAAGGTATTTGATCTAGAATAGGAATAAACAATTTTTGCAGTCATTTTGATGGGCATTTTGTGAAATGAATGGTGGGAGAGTGGTCTGATTGAAATTTCGCACACAATCCGAAATATTCCTCACATTTCAAGCTACAACATATGACACAGAAATTTAGGCTAATAACAACATACTCTTCACAAAACGGGGGGTTTTCATTATTTCTTCACTACTTTCACTACTTGCTTGACACACTGCGGAATTAAAGCGGTGCAGTATGCAACCCTTTCCACGCGACTTTGCTCAGCTACAATGAAAGAATTGAAAAATGCGAGAATTTCCTCAAAAAACAAACGAATTTGGATACTGCTTGACGGGATTTAAAACAACCAGCGATCAATTAATTAAGAGTAAAAATTAAAAAACGAAAACGAAATAATACAGCTAACTACCACACATTGGGTATATTTTTTTTCTCACTGACAACTAACGCAACACGGGAAAAGAGAGTGGCAACTAGAGGGTAACAGATGACAACTTCGAGCCTTTTAATTCGTCACACAAGTAAATACCGTAGTCGGGCCGCCACGAAAAACACGAGAAATTAATCCCGGTACGAGAAAGCTGTACAGAAAAACGAATTTTCGACCCGAATGTAAAGCCGACGAACGTTATAGCGCAGGCAAACAGGCCATCGTTACTCGAGTCGTTTATCATACTAATTCGAAACGAGAGAAAGGGAACGGGTTTTATTAATTTAAAAACTCGTAAATTACACGTACACCCTCGCCGCGGCCCTACCTCAATGTACGTGTATTTGTACATTTTATACTCAATAAGTGGAACAACTGCAGCTAGTTCCTTACTACCGACGTATTAATTTCAGCATCAGGACCGAAAATACTGTGCAGTAAGTACATAAAATATCGTTTGGAAAGCTTCGCCACGCCGCCACAAGTATACCTAATCGGTTCTCGAGCTCGACGGTACCGGAAACGTAAGGACAAATTTCATTCGAAAGCAATATCGTACTACGTACGAAGCGCCTTGAATTTAAAAATAACGAAACGAAATCTGAAATTAATGAATCGTAACCAAAACTATAGTACCGTACATGCAGCACTCCAAAGTAACGCTATAACAGTATTTTCCCTCTTTTTTTTCACCCCCCCCCCTCACCCACCCCAACTATTCGGTAAAACGCCAGAAAATTTCATTTTGTCGTCTGTTCGGCTGCGCTTTTCGTTGTGCATTACTACGTATAATCTGGTATTGCAGCGAGACTTCATCTGATATCGAAGCCATTCATTCAACGAGAAGTGCAAATTTCCAAATCATTAAAACTCACAGATGTTCTTTTCATTAGATCAGCATAAAATAAATTTGCTCTAATATGTACGTAATGATGCAGGAAGTTAATGGTCATTTCATTGCTTGTTTCAAAAAAAAAAAAATATAGATTGAGAACTCCCGTTATCTACTGCTTGCTAAATTTCAAGTTGAAACCAGTGACATACTAGCAAGAAATAAAAACGAAAGAATTTTTCCAAAATCACTGATCTTCCGTTTTCAAAATGTAAAATGCTGGCCAGGAAATCACTCAAAACGTCAACATAATAATAAGTTTGAAGATGCGAGAAACACAAAAAATCTTCGAAATCCCTCGATCTACACAAGTGAAATACAGCTGCGTTGCTTGCTTTTGGGGACTGTTTTTCCTAAAGCAATGCAGACATGAGAATTGCCCATTCATGAAGAAAAAGAAACTCAAGAAATAAAGATAGTGGACCAAAAAAACGCTTTTCTGATGGAGGAAGGGATATAAAACCTCGAAAAGGCATATTTAGAACTCTTACTAAATCTACATGCCACATTTAAGCCTCGTAGCTCAATTTGGAAGAGAGTTATGCGAGGAACAAACTCTAAAAAGAAAGAAAGCAGCCAAAAACACCACTTTGTTGAGGTTATGAAAGATGCAACGGGCTAAAAAGTTGAAATCCTCAAAATGTACATTCAAAATCTCTACAAAATCTGCAGACCAAATTTCAACCTCTTTACTCAGTTTGAGTGAGGAGAAGATATGCGTGGGAGAGCCTTTTTTCAAGGTCACGATGAAAAACTCCAATATCTCCTCATCCGAATGACCTGCAAGCTAGACTCGTGGATAGGTTACACAACTTTTGATTCTCCTACGATTGGCATAAAAAGGACCTATTTTTGCGACTTTTACCCTTCCGCACCCCCCGCCTAAAATTTGGGAATAACTGAATTTTGACCCGAAGGTATTCCCGCTTAAAAATATCAAATCCACCGCTAATCCGAACTCACTGCCCAAATTTTAACTATTTTATTTGGCATCGAGCTGAGCAAATGATTTTTAGTTTTGGGGAGAAAATAAAAAAATTAAATAAAAAGGAATAAATATCTGACATGGTCAAAAATTGTCTCAATAGTCTTCTAGGATGCCAAAATAGATTTTTTCGATACTCCCCCTTACATCCGTGTTAGCCTCGTTTCCATTGAAAATATAGACATCAAAAATCAGGGTACAAAATGATCAAATAATTTTTTAGGTGTAAAATTATGGAAAAATGTTTCAAAATTGTCTTTTACAGCTCAATATAGAATTGAAAAAATGAAAAGGTCATTCGAAATCGCTGATCTTTCACGTTGAGTATGTAACATATCGGAAAAAAAATCACTTAAAATGTCATTTGACACATAAAAAAAAATATGAAAAATTGAAAAAAATTATAAAAATACATTATTATGTTACTTTAAAAATCTAGAGCAATGAAAAAAATTGTTCAACGTGTCATTTTATAGATCAGGAATCAATCTAGAATTTGCTAAATTCGTGTTTTAATAGCATGAAATAATAGAAAAATCGTTCAGAATGTCATTTTATTACTTACAATGGAATTTTAAAGCTATAGAAACTTGTAAGAACGAAAAAACTCCATCTTGGACGTAAAATTAGTATCGAGCTGATGTACAATCTCCAATTGAACTACTGTGGGTTTTTATTATGCCATGCCACATGATAAGATCATGAATCTGTGGGTGGGTCTTTTGATGCCAGACCTCATCGCGGTTGAAGCAACACAGCTCAACAGGTGGTGATGAGAGGGTAACAACAGAATCAATTTTAGGGGTCGAGAAGACTATTTTTGGGTGTGTAATGAAATCATTTACTCGGCTCTCTACTGAAAATTATCATCTAATCCACGCAAGCTTAACATTTCAAGAAAATCAAGTTTATTATTAAAATTACTAAATTCACACATCACAATCGTGAGATTTAAGAACGTGACAATTTCGAAACTAGTACAAATACTTAGCACTCTGCACGCAAAGAGTAAACATTGAAGGAATGTGATTCTATATTTGAATTTATAGTCATACAATAAACTAGGGTTAAGGTCAACTAATTTTCATCAACATTGAGGTCAATCTAGAGTCAAGGTCAACTGTTTAATAGATCAACTTTAAACATCTTTAATTTTCCTCAAGATTTCAACTTAAAATCAAAAAATCAAACGGTGTCAAGGTCAACTAACTTCTCTCAATATTTCGATTTGAAATCTAAAAATCAATTGAGGGTCAAGCTCAACTGTTGACGGGACAACTGATGACGATATTTCTACTCAAAATCATAAAATCAATCTGAGGTCAAGGTCAACTGTTGACGGGTCAACTTTCTTTAATTCTGGATTAAGAACATCTTTAATTTTCCTCAATATTTCAACTTAAAATCATAAAACCACCCCGAGTAAAAGTCAACTAATTTTTTTCAGGGTCAAGCTTAACTGTTAATGGGACAACCGACGACGACATTTTAATTCAAAATTATAAAATCAATCCGAAGTCAAGGTCAACCATTAACGGGTCAAATTTTCTTAATTTTCCTTAACATTTCAACTTGAAATCATGAAGTCCATCCAAGGTCAAGGTCAACTATTTTTCCTCGACATTTCAACTTGGAATCTTGAAATCAATCCAGAGTCAAGGTGAACAGTTGACGGGTCAACTCAAAATTATAAAACCAATTCAAAGTCAAGTTCGACTGTTGACAGGTCAACTACAAACATCTCTTATTTTCCACAACATTTCAACTTGAAATCATAAAAGCAATCCTTCATAAAATAGGTCCACTGATGTCATTCCAGGCCATAAAAATATGTCCACTAATTGTCATCTAATGATAACGGTCAACTGTTGAAAATTTTTCCAGAATGCGCGATTAAACATCCTTCGATGTTAGTTTATTCGTATTACATTTTTATCTTGGTAAAAAATGATAAACTGACAATACTCTACTGCCCTCTTATAACAAACTACAACGATAGAAAAAGAAGAAAAAAAATCGCGCCACTCTTTCCCATTAAATAGAACTCGACGAGCTGATTCACGCTTTCACACCCACAACAAGAAACCCTCAATTTCGAAACGTTTAGAAAAACCGATCGGTATATTTTATTCGGTTTCGTATTGTTTACATTAAAACGGAAAGAGAAGAAAATTGAAAATATTAAAAAATATCGATCAGTGAGCGTATGGTTGGTATACGTCACCTCGACCTCACCGCATCGTTCGAAGCCGGCGGCGAATTAATTTAAATACCGTGCTCCGTATTGCCGAGTACAAAGCGAATTTCTAATTAAATATTTTAACGGATGGAAAGAGATAGAGAGCAAAGCAGATGCAGATAGACTTGGCGTGAAACGATTATGCTACCTAGTGTATTCGAAAGCTATCCGTATCCAGTAGGTATATAATAGCAGGCTAACCGATGAAACTGAATCTGTACATTCGACAGGATTAGTTATCGTTTATTTGGATTAGATTAAAGGTCGTTTTTTTTTTCCCGACGCGTTAGCGTTACAGATTCGTAATTAACATTTAACGAAGCATACTTGTGGCCTGCATTTTAAAATGAAAAATGATAAAAGTAAAAGAAACCGAAGAATAAAAACAAGTCGTGGTCACAGGTCAGCTTTTCGTGTTCGCTCGACGACGATGAGGACGATGAGGACACGCCAATGCCAAAGTAAGAAAAGCCTTGCAAAAGAGATATATTACTGGGTAATACGAACGCAATGCCGAACATATCTCCGCTTTGGCGGCTCCACAAATTAATCAAACAGTAAACTCGCCGTAGTACACCTACAACCATGCACTGAACACCACTGGCAGAGGTATTTATTTATTGTGCACGATTTTGGGTCACTAAGTTACATTATTAACGAACAAGTGCAATTATAAAGTGGCGTCACGAGCGAGATTACTTCTTTTTTTTCACTTAACCTAGTTTTACTATAGACTACCATACAAGGCTTCGTTGCAAACGTTTTTAAAAAGGAAAATTTCAAAAATTTCAAATTATTAGCTTCTCGTTGGCTGATTTTTTATATATAGAATTACTCGAAAATAACATTCAAATCTTTTCAAGTAACATAATAATATCTACCACAATACATTGCATGGAAATGTCTAAAGACGAGTGAAAATATAAAAATTTACCCTCGAAATATTTCGAAAACTTACAATGATATATGCGGTTTTTTTTTTTAATTTTCCCAACATTTCATCAATGCCAACAAAATACATACATAACTCCACCTACTGCCCAACTACCTCGCTACCTACGTCGTACAAATACTGTGTGTTTCGTATTAACCTCCTATCCCTTATACCAGGGATAGGTCAACTCAAGAGACTGTGATGTATAATGTTTGGCATACCAAAAAAATTGAAGGCGGTGAGGTATGCTATTTTAAAAATTTCATTTTCGCCTAAATCCTGCCGTTCTCTTTGAAAATTTATGAAAAAAAATTAATAATGATAAACATTTGATGTTTGCTCTAAAACGCAGTATAAAAACCTACGGGTTAAAGGGGGTGGGGGTTGAAGTGATTTGTAAAACACTATAAAATTAGTAAAAAAAAAGTAACTAAAAGTTTATACCTTTTTTAATTTTTTGTGAATACATTTTGAAAAAACTATCAACAACAACTCAATAAAAAATTTTAAAATGAATGGGAGGGCACTTTCAACTCAGTGGTTGGGGTGGTAACCTTGAGGTTTGCATTTATATGAAAGAAAATAATACCAATTGAAGAAAAAAAACTTTTGGTCGTTTTTGGACAAAAATAGAAAAAAAACTCCAATTTTGAAGCTGAATAATTGCACTACAAGACATAAATGAAGAGTGGGGATGAAGTGGATTGCCAACTATGACGATTTGAAGGTCGCTTCTCAACGGAGAAAAAAATTTATTGCAGGTTATAAAATGAAAAATCATGAAATTAAAAAAAAAATAGATAAATTTCAACATTTCTTTGTTTTTTTTTTTTTTCGTTAATAAGGACTGTTCAGGGATTCTGTTTAGCCCGCGCAGTGGAGAGTGCACTGCTTGTCATTTTAATGATTTTTTAGTGGGCAGTTCATAATACCTTTTTCAGAAATTATTCACAAAAAACTAAAAATATGAAAAATTTCTAACAAAATTTTTTAAATCTAAATCGCTATTTCATCCTCACTCTTTATTTCTTGCTTTGTAGCGCAATCGTTCAGCTTCTCTCGCATTTGTCTTCAAAATTAGAATTTTTTTTCTATTTTTGTGCAAAAATGACTAAAAGTTTTTTTCCTCTAGTCTACGATCCGAACACCAAAAAGTGCTTTAGAAATCGAATTCATCGTTCTTTTTTGAGGACCAAAAATATGAGTTGCAACATGTCAGTACTATCTGCCTTTTTCGAAAAAGTACAGCTTCAAAATTTTAACACTGTACAACGGGAAGGTGAACCCCTAAAAAGGTGAATCGGGGGATACGGTCCGAATCAAAAAAATTCGACGGATTTGGGTTGAGGTACTTCCCCCGACATCGAATATGTAATTTTTTTCCGTTGCACCCCGCACAGCTGCATTCTTTTGCACTTCCGTGCAATTTTTATGCATTTTGGCGATTTTTGACAGTAAAAGAGCTCTTTAATCCAAAATATAGGTGAAAACTGAAGAATACTTGTCAATTTTGTTGAATGAAACTATTTAAAGTCGATTCCCGCAAAAATGAGCAAAAAATTCCTGCATAATGCGAAGTAATGAAAATAAACAGGTTGGTCACCCCATCCCCCCCCAAAAATTAAGCAGTGGGACCCCCCCATGGATGCAGTTCTGTCCCAAACTTGAATTTGGAAGGGAAACTGAAGAGGTGACACAACTTGGATGAAATGACAATTGTGGCTGATTAGTTTCAACTCTCAGCATACCTTCCCCCCCCCATTTTCAACCCCCCCTCAATTATAACAAAAACATTCATTTAAAAACAGCAATGCGGCATAGTATCGAAATGGTTTAAAAATTCGCGCTGAGTTCGAAAATGATTATAATTTTTTAATTTGACCCCCCCCCCCTGCCCCCCAACAATAATTTGAAGGAGGAAAAATGAATAATTAACCTTAATAGATGAAACATATTACAATTTACACACGTCAGAATGTAGCAATCAATCAGTCCAATTTCGCAGCACGTATCTATCAACGCGGAAAATATTTCTACCCCTCGCACCCCCCTCTTGTACCGCATCGTACCAGATAAAAACATTTATTTCCTGTCAAAAATCATCCATAGAATGCAGTTGTTCAGAGAGCAACGGAAAAGATTACATATTCGATGTCGGGAGAAGTATATTTCGTCGAGTTTTTTGGTTCGGACCATGTCCTCCAATTCCATTTTTTATGGGTCCACTCTCCTCCCCCCCCTCCCTTGTGTAGAGTTGAAATTTTGAAACTGCACTTTTTCGAATAATGCGGGTAATATCGACATTTTGGCAGCTCTCATTTTCAGTTCATAAAAAAGATCGCTGAATGAATACTTTTTGGTGTTTGGATCGTAGACTATTCAAATGATATTCTTTTTCTTCGTATGAATAAAACCCTCGAGGTTACCACCCCAACCACGGAATTAAAAATACTCTCCCATTTATTTGAAAATGTTTCAATGATGTGCTGATAGTGACTTCTTCAAAAGTTATTCATAAAAAACTAAATAAGGTACTAATTTTTAGTTACCTTTTTTTTGTATCAATTTTATCATGTTTTACAAATCACTCCAACCCCTCCCCCCCCCTCCCAAGGTTTTTATATCACATATACTCGAGTGTATATACTGCGTTTTAGAGCAAACATTAAATTTTTATGGTTATCAGTTTTTTTTTCATAAGTTTTCAAAGTAAATGGCAGGTTTGGGCGATAATGAAATGTTTAAAATAGTATATCTCAACCTCTTAATTCTTTGGGTATGCCAACTATTATACATCATAGTCTCTTGAGTTAACCTATCCGTGGTATAAGAGAAGAGAGGTTAATGCGAAACACCCGGTATAGGTACATGAGGTACATGTACAATTCGTACATACTTTCAGTACAGCAAATGCTGTGAATTTCTACATTTCTGTGGAAAATTCGCGACAGAAGAAATCACAGCGTGTAAATGTAAATATTTCAAACACGTACGGTGAAAACTTACTCAAGTGATTGGTAGGTGTAGCCCGTCGATCGTATCCTTGCTTGAATAAGCTATCCAGAATTTGCAAATGGTCCATTTTGGCTCCGCGACTGCAATGAAATATAATTCGCATTAAAAATTCATTCGCGAAATTCACGCACAACAAAATAAAAACAAACAAAAAAATCTTGGAGCATTAAGAAAAATACAAAAATAACGTCATCAATTTTTCAAACTGCATGCTCGCGTATCACGTAATGCTGGCTGTAGCTAACATTGCAAATTGAAAAATGATGCAATTTCATCGTAACTCGAAATACGCAAATGTGGATTGCTCTGTGCGCTACTGCGGTACCTATGGTATATTCGTTAGCGAAACAGAAGGCCAGCAAGAATCTAACGAATTGAATAGATCCCTCAAGACGCAACGAAATGAGCTCATTTAGCATTTAAATTAACCGCTTCTTTTTCCTCGTCTACGCTGACACGGACGCGTTACCATCGCCATTCGCCATTCGCCATTCGCCATTCGCATCCGCATCCAGCTTCGTTTCGATTCGCAATACGAATGACGATGAACTGCATAAATTCGAAATTCGCACGATTACTAAAATACCTAACGTAGATATCAACAAGCTCGTCTACGTTTGTGACACGTACTCGTGCATATTCCATCGTCTTATTGCGATAAAGACTACACGATGTCGCGCAATTAAACGACTCGTAATTCACCGCAATACAATGTAAACTAGAATACCTGTAAATGTAATACACTGTATACACGATACACTTCATAAATACACCCACATCGTGCACGAACGATACAAAATCCGCACGTCCAATCGAAATTTCCCACTCGTTTCTCCAAAATCTATGCCTCGCAGCTTGTAAAAGACTTTGAAATTCAATTAAGATACATAGAATACGCGGCGCGCTGCGCCTCCACCGCACCGTCGTGTAAAACCAACAACTCGCTGTATCGTTGGAAATATGGTGGATGCTTTTATTTGAGAAAATACTGCCGGAAACACTCCGAGAACAGCGTTTCACATCAAAGTCACGAGAAAAATATTAGCCTCGAATTACGATTCGCGGACGACAAACGCCACAATTCTGAAGATTTTAGCTTTCTAATTCAATTAAAACGAATCGAGGTCAGGCGGTCATTCGAAGCACATCGCAAAGACAAATTGTCAAAAGTCTGCTCTGAAATCTGCCTTGAAACTATCGTTTTACTAATTTTACGCATAAAATCTACTCCGCTCCGTATTCACAACCGAATTAGATACACAGTTCGAAATTTCGTATACGTACGTAATTTTTATACCGAACTACCAGCGAAGGAAAATTACGCGAATATTGTACGATTTTTTATTTTTTCGCAAACGAATCGAGCTAATTTTTTTCATCGTACAGGTATCGTTTAATAATGCACTCGCGATAAAATAAAAAATATTTCCAGCCGAAAGAGCATAACGTCGACATTATCGTGAAAATGAATTTTTGTTCTCTCGGCTTCGATGGCTTTTTAACGAGCTTATTTATACTTCCTTTTTATCTTCATCCACTGCCTATTCTTCACACTACCGTAAGCCTCGCAACAAATTAAAACTAGAACTCTCTTTGAAGTTATATACAGATGTTGATTTTCTTTTGTCGAAATCTCAAGTTCATTTCAATTTATTTCTCTTCACTTCTTCAAACAAAAAAAAAAAATCCATAAGTTTTTTCTATTTTTAAAGCTGTTGTCCAAATAGTGAGTGTAACGAATTGGTGTTGTTGAAAGGTCCGAGTTCCAGTTGAGAATATAAAGGTGAGGAAATAATTAACTGCTTGATTTTCTCAACATCCCACTAACACGATAAAATTAATTCCAAACACCAATTAAATTACACGTCAAATGATTCAAAATTAAAATTAGTAAACCGTGATTACAAATTAAATTTCGCTTTTAATATTCTCATCTTAAAATTTTCCATGCACCGGATCAAAAAAGATATTATATAGTCATAAAACAGAAATCAACTTACATTGCGAGTTCTTATTTACGGCAAACAAGATAGGCAAATTATTTTACAGCAGAATTGACGCTGAAGTTATATTTACAGCGAACCGAATAGATAACCCATTCAACATTTACGTTTCGTTTGACTGACGTCAGTCGTCCTGATATTAGGAGTAATACAGGTTTGTTGGGTCTATGTCTAAAGTTTTTTGATATTTTGGAATTTTATTGCGAGATGTTCTTTTAAAAAATTGATCATACATGCAAATTTTATCATTTTTCAAATTCTTTCCTCGATACTAAAAATTTTACAATTTCACACAATCACTTAGGTACGTATAATTTCCACCAAGTTTACGACTAAAACATTTCGCTACCTTATAACAATGTATTCGTACTACAATTGGGATAAAATTTCAAAATTTTCCATCTGTTAACCCTCGGAATTCATCACTTGGACGATTTCGCATTCTTATCCGTGGTTTGGTATTACCATCGACGATGCGATGGTAAAAATTATACGTAGAAAATAGAAGTAAACTCGGCGTAAATTTTACAGCACAAAGAAGAACGACTGCTGCTGTGCGGTGTATGAAAAAGGAGAATAGTGGAAAAGAAGATTGTAATCGGGTTATGAGCGAACAATGCGACAAGTTTAAGGAGGGTGTTCGCAGGGAAAAGACTCGTAAAATCTGCAACGTTTGGCAGAAGTGAATGAAATTGCCAAAGAGTCGACACATTTTTCGACAATAAAAAAAGACGCTTTGTAGTCGACTTTTATTAAATATTTCCCATCGATTTTCATTCGTGTGTCGCAGCAAAATACTATTAAAAAGTGTGGAAATTAGTACGAAACTGTGTTCACGTCTCGGAATGAGTTCGCAGGTGGATAAAAGCAACGCTACAGTAACGAACACGAAAATAAATCTCAAAATTGCGAATTGAATAGCATTTCGTCGAATGGAATTCACCGCTAAGGTAAGTACATTCTCCCACAATTAAAAAAAAAAGGAAGAAATTATACGAATATCGTTCGGTATGTACCTACCTACCCCTAGATAGTGTATAACTTGCTTTATTTACCTACATATACATCAACAACTCTCCCCTACCCTTTCCTTTCCACTAGTTTTAAGATGAAGCCCTGATTCAACATAATCGTCAATAAGAAGTTTTTCGACGCAACTGAGCAAATGTATCACATACCGGGTGTTCCATATTGATCTCCCATCCCTTAAAACATGGATAGATCACTCATGAAACTTAATAGTATAACGGTTAGCCTACTGAAAAACTGCAAGGACTAAAATTTTTAGAAAAAAATTTTACAACGATATCACGAGCTCCCCAATAAAAATATTTAAAATGAGTAACAGAACACTCCCCACTCGATGGGTTGAGCAGAACCCCTGACTGAAGATTACAAAAACTAGCTCTATTTAGAGGGGACTTATACGAGGAGCAAACTCAAAGAATTATGAAAACTGACCAAAAAACTACATTTTTAAGGCTGTGAGGGGATGCAATGAGGCTGGAATGTCAAAACCCTCAAAAGACACATCTAGAACTACACCTAAATCTTTTAGCTAATGATTTATTCAAGATGAGAGGTGTACACTACAATTAAACTAATGATTATGGAATCAACCTGGGCTAAAAATCACTACCCGCTGTGGTAGTAGAAAATCATAGTCGATTTTACAAACTGTGCTTCAAAATAGTTTTTTTCCGCAAGATTCTTGGTTGTTCATGCCTTCTTGGTCAAGGTCTTACTTCAGGCTTCTTCAAGCCTTTTCAAGCATCAATGGCGGAAGTGATGGCCTGTTTGAGCAATGTGTGTTCTTTCTTCTTGCCATCTCTGACGAATTACTGATCGCATGAATATTTGGTGCTTTCTGT
>FIZR01003833.1:0-45108 GCA_900060175.1 Ferrisia virgata
GTTGGATGAAGGGGGGGGGGGGGGTTACACACAAGGATCATATTAGAAAAAATAAGTAAATATTCAGACTCAGAGACTTCGAATTAGTCATAATCGATATGTCACTTGATTTCTGCATCTTTTTAAATTTTGACCACTTTGTATGGTGGGGGGAGAGGGGGAGGTAGATGGAGACATGTTGAATCGAAAAATTAAGCCGATTTTTAAACTGAGCACCTTCTCATCAGTAAATTTATAAATTTAGATACCTAAAAATCTACGTTAAACTTTTCTAATATTTTTCCCTATTACTGCGATGGGGGGAGGGGGGGAGAAGGACGTACACTGAGCGCTCTCGTAATAAAAATAAATCAAAAATTTGTATAACCGAAATCTATAATAAACTTTTCCAATATTTTTCTTCCCTATCACCTTTAATGGGGGGGGGGGGGGTTGTATTCAAGGGAGGTCATACCAAAAAAATAAGAATATATTCACATTCCCTATCACCTTTAATGGGGGGGGGGGTGTTGTATTCAAGGGAGGTCATACCAAAAAAATAAGAATATATTCACATTCAGTGACATTGAATTGGTAAAATCCGGTACGTTAATATTGATTTTTACAATTTTTTTAAATTTTAACCACATTCTAGGCGAGGGGGGAAGGGTGTTTAGACAGGTTTAATCGAAAAATTAAGCCAACGTTCAAACTGCATGCCCTCGTATTAGTAAAATTCAAAAAAATTTGAAAACTCAAAATCTATATAAAACTTTTCTACTATTTTCCCTTACTATTGCGATGGGTGGGAGGGGGGGAGGAGAAACCCACTGAAGGATAATATTAAAAAAATTAGTAAATATTCGGATTCAGCGATATCGAATTAGTAAAAATCGACACGACACTTAATTTTTGAAACTTGAGCATATTGAGTGGTGGGCGGGGGGGGGGGGTTAAAGGGACTGAATGGAAAAATTAAGCCGTGTTCAAAATCACACCCTAGTATTAGTAATAATCAATAAAAATTTGAATACGTATTCAAACCCGGTTAATAAATTTTTCCAATATTTTTCCTTATTATTGTAGTGTGTTTTGGGGAGAGGAGGGGGGGGTCTCAACGGTCACATCAGAAAAATAAGCAAATATTCTGATTCAAGTGACATCGAATTAGTAAAAATCGTTGGGTCACTTGATTTTTGTAACTTTTTTGATTTTGATAATGTTGGGGGGGGGGGGGGAATCGAAAAATTAAGCCAATGTTCATACTGAGCGCTCTCGTAATAAAAAAAGATAAAAATTTGGATATCCGAAATTTACGATAAATTTTTCTAATATTTTTCTTCCCTATTACTTTTGTGAGGGGGGCTTGTATTCAAGGGGGTCATACCAAAAAAAATAAGAATGTATTCAGACTCAGTGACATCGAATTGGTAAAATCGTCGTGATCATGGGCGGCGAGGGGGAGGGGTATTTTTGTATACATGGATTGGAGCGAAAAATTAAATCGATATTTAAAACCAGCGCCTTCGTATCAGTAAAAGTCGATATATCACATCACTTTTCCATATTTTTGAATTCTGATCAAAAGTACGAGCCCCTAACCCCTTCAGGAGGCTGCTAAGTTACCATCGTGAAAACTAATTGGTCGAAATAAACATAAAAACATCTCTTCGTGGTTATTTTTTTTTTTTTATTTTTAAATGGTGGCGTTTAACGTTAGAAATCGTAATGAAAAGTTGAGCTTTCATCCTAAAAGTTCAACTTCGAGCTTTGAAAATTATGATCATTCATTCTGAATTTCTTTTTCATTAAGCATAAAATTGGCCAAAAAAAATTAACTCATGTCTAAACAAAGTTATACGAAAAATCCAGAATAAATGCTTAAAAAAATTCGGCAAAATCGTAAGCCTTAAGGCCAAATTTGGGTCGTTTCGATAAGGAATGAATCTTTGGTAGTTTTCTTTCGTCAAAAACCTGAGGTTTGATTAGACGATAAAAGAAATTGAAAAAACTTTTTTAGAGGAGGAAAATTCCAAGACTTCCAGAGTCAATTACCAATCAATAATAATTTCGAAACATTTGAAGACCGCAGCAAAACATTCCAGCCCATTCTCCTCCATTTATTTCATCCATGAACCGCCCCAACCCTCCCTCCTACCCCTCGTCAATTAATTCGACGACCCTTTCACTCACTTCCCCAAAACATACTGTTCGATACAGCCGAAAAAATTCAGGAAGCCATTTAAAGCAATAAATTGGCGGCGATTAATTCGTCAACAGAATTAAAAAAAATCGCCTTCAGCAGTCGAGAAGATATTCCACAAACTGCATCGAAGCTTAAATTTTCGTCATTTGCAATACGTCGATGAAACTCGTACATTGATATCGCCTAAATACACATACATACATACATACATAATAGATCAGTCTATCGTTTGAAAAGAGAGAATGAAAGAAAAATTGAAAATGATTAATACGGGCTCAATAGGTAAATTACTCTTCGAATTAGAGTAACATAATCATCGGTAATTTTTGCGCGATTATGTACATTTTGAATTATTTACTCAGGTTAGCCAGATAATGAGTAGATAGCTAACTACATACATATTTTAAACCTATTATCTAGTACACATAAATACACAGCCTTTACACACCACTGCGAGTGGCATTTGAAAAATTTAACGTTTTTTTTTTTTTTTCCATTACTTCTCTACGTCTCTTATCCTTCGCCCATTTAAAAAAAAAAAAAAATACAAACACATTATCAACGAGTAATTTTTACAGCACAGCCTTTTCACAATGAATTTTTTTTTTTTTTTTTCATCCATCGAACGTAATGCAAAATGACAAAATTTAAGATCAACGACCTACATCTCATCACAAATTACAAATTTCATCACCTACGTACTCCTTAAGTAGATAAAATAATATTATTTTGTTCATAATTAAAGGAAGAAAAAAAATCGAATAAATAAAATAATAAAAAATAAATAATAAAAAAAAAAACAATTACTAGAGGAAAAGTAAAGGAAATTTTTTCTTTTTTTTTTTTCAACTAGAAGTACTTAACAATAAAAATGACGACAACAACGGATACTTGGAAAACAACAACAAAAAAATCTTCGACGCCAAAAAAATTACAACTGAAAGTACCCAAAGTAGGTATACGTCTTTAACGTTACCTGTTTTTAAACAAACGAAAAAAAAAAATAAAATTACCTATAATCGTAATAAAAACCACACACGCTTTCACACACACACACACACGAATACATATACAATCGTAAAATAAAATAGAAAAAATGTATTTATCTTCATACTATATAACGACGAATACGATGAATTATTGTGTATTGACAGGTACACGGTAAATCATATTTCTGTAAACAAAAACAAAATACGCAAATCATTGGAATGGTTGGCGGCAAAATTTTCATTGATGTTTGGCTTTCGTACAATGTGAAGGTTTAATAAACCTTAATAATACGCTTGTCGATGCTACTTAGTTTATAATCCAGGTCGATATGATTAATCAAATTGCATAGAACGTGTTTTGGTTCGCGGAAAAAGAAATCAATAAGGAGGGAAGTGTATTAGTGCACGCGTATCGTCGAATATCTCTTATTTTTAAAAGTTGTTTTTTGATAAAAACGCCACAGTCAAGACTAATAATAAATACTTATATTTTTTCCCTGTTATTATTAATTCATTTTGGAATGTTCGAATTAAATTTTTTTTTCATTGCATATCTGCAAGAAAAATCTCATTTATAAAATTATCAAAAATAACGATCGTATCAAAAAAAAAAAAAAAAATAGAAGTATGTCGAAGTTGTTAAAGACGTCATAGAGTTAAGGAACAGAATTAGGACGAGCTCAACTATGATAGTTTGACCCCCCCACCCCCTCATTTCCCCGCAGGTATCGCTATACAGGGTGTTTAGGGAATGGACGATAATATTAAGGAGGGGAGTGGTAGGTACACCAGACCTTGTACATGTGCGTTATGATGGTTGCCTACCTATCTGAAGATTCATTGCTGCTGTATGGAAAATTTAATTTTTCATTTTAGGTAATAAATTTTGCAACGAGGTTCTCTAGAATTTTGATTTGTAACTTTTGAATGAAAACATAGAATTTTTCCCTGTTCGCCCTAATTTGCAGAGGAAAGTCTGGCGAATAATTTGAGACCAAGAAAATGATGATCGAATAATTAGGAGAAGGTAAAAAAACGTGTAAAAAAATCTTGCAAAAATTTTTTTTTTTTGAAATATTTTCAAAAAGGTTGAAGCAACATGCCAATATTATGCATCAAGAGTATAGCCCTAAGTTTGCCCTTTCAAAATGGTTCTCTCATTCAGGTGCCTATCACTGTTATTTTTCAAGTTATAAAGTACAATAAAATCATTCGAAATTTATTACATGTCCTTTTTGAGCTCTTCATTGGATCATTTTGTGGTCGCAAAGCTGATCCACGAGTATGAAAGTATTTAGTTCTTTTGTTTTTGTAAATTTTAAGCGAACGAGTGTACAAAAACGTAGATATGAGTTACAAAAAATAAATAAATAAATAAATACATAAAAGCCAAATCAAATTTTATATTATGTTTAAGTCATCTGATTATAATTTCAAATCAGTGTTTTTCTAAAATGATGACGCCAAAAATTTTCAGCTTCTACTACGGTATACTTAAGGACCTCTAAATGTATCTGCTGACCTTCCAACCCCGAAAAAAGATTGGTTTGTATCAGCTTTGTGATCGCAAAAAGATCCAATAGAGAACTCAAAAAGGACGTAATAAATTTCGAATGATTTTATTGCATCTTTTTTGGGTTTAAATACTTTATAACTTGAAAAATTACAGTAATAGGCACCTGAAGGAGAGAACCATTTGGAAAGAGTAAACTCAGAGTAATACTCTTGATGCATAATATTGGCATGTTGGTTCGAATTTTTTTCAAATATTTCGAAAAAAAAATTTCGCAAGATTTTTTTTTACACGTTTTTTTATATATAACTCTGATTTATTCTTCTCCTAATCATACAATCATCATTTTCTTGGTCTCAAATTATACGCCAGACTTTCCTCTACAAATTAAGACCAACAGGGAAAAATTCACCTTTTTCGTTCAAAAGTTACAAACAAAATTCTAGAGAACCTCGTTGCAAAATTTAAAATCCAAAATTAAAAATTAAATTTTCCATACAGCAGCAATGAATCTCCAGATAGGTAGGCAACCATCATAACGCACATGTACAAGGTCTGGTGTACCAACCCCCTGATATTATCGTCTACTCCTGAAACCCTAGGTACCTATATAAAAATTTAACAAATGAGCAGTTCCAAAATTTTGATCTGAATACTAATTCAAGTGGTAGACCTTACAGACAAATATTTTTCCTGCAAATGTTGTCATGTGCACATTTTGCTCATCTCGATTACTGAAGGAACAACAGCATACATTTGAATTTTATTAACCCCTTCAAAAAATCAAAATAAGCAAATTTTGTATGCAACAAAAAATGCTGCAAAAGTTGCCTAGTACAAGGTCAGTCATTCAAAACCACGACTTGGAGGAATTTTTCGTTCATAAAATAAGAAACAAACAGAATTAGGACGAGAGCTCAACTAGGATAGTTTGACCCCCCCTCCTTCCCCCGTTTCCCCGTAAGGTATCGCTACATAGGCATATAAAAATTTAACAAATGAGTTGTTCCAGAATTTTGATTTGATTACTAATCCAAGTGGTGCACCTTTACAGACAAATTTCGTTATGTGCACATTTTGCCTATCTTGATTACTGAAGGAACAGCATACGTTTGAATATTATTAACCCCTTCAAAAGATCAAAATAAGCAAATTCTGTATGCAACAAAAAATACTGCAAAAGTTGCCTAGTACAAGGTCCGTCAGTCGAAACCATGATTTGGACATATTTTTCGTTCTTAAAATTTTACATTGAGGCTGATTTGGGCAATGTAAAATTTTGGGAAAGAAAAATTCGTCCAAATCGTAGTTTTGAACAGTAAACCCTGCACTAGGCAACTTTTGCAGCATTTTTTGTTACATACGAAATTTGCCTATCTTGATTATTTGAAGGGGCTCATAAAATTCAAACGATTGCCGCCCCTCCAATAATGAAAAAAGGCAAAACATGTATACGACAAAATTTGTAGAAAAGATTTTTCTCTACAAGGTTCACTACTTAAATTTATGATTTGATAAAAATTTTGAAATTGCTCATTGATCACATTTTTACACGTCAGTACGGCACTTCTTGTACCAACCGGGGAAAGAGGGAGAGGGCTTCGAGCAGTACTATTGAACTCGCATTTATCCGTACTAAACAACTATGCTAATGCCATTTCTCAACTCTAACACGTCAAATGAAGCATTTACCTATCTTGAAAATTGAAAAGGGGTAAATTCTTCAGAACTGACGGAGCTATTTTCTGGTGGTGGTGGTGGTGGGGGGGGGGGTGTAATGAGACCGAAAGATCGAAACCCTAAAAATAATATCTAGTACCCGTACTAAATATGCACGCCCGATTTCACGTCCCCTACCTTAATTTGAACTCATTTTACGTAGAAAATTTGCGTTTTTTTTTCAAGGTCAAATTGGACGAAACTATCCATTTCTCCACTTTTAATTGATGTAGGACGCAGATTTTTCGTATGTTATTCAACTTTTGATTCCATATCGATTGATATGAATACATATTAATCTCAATGGTTTCCATATGACATAGAAAATAAGTTTTAATAAAAAGAACCAGAAAACCAGTTGGCTTTTTTAATTTTTACCCGGACGAAAATACAATAGGAGCCTAAAATTGGTAAAATTTGAAAAAAAAAATGATATAAAAAGCTTTTTTTGCATCAAATTTGATATCATCTTCAATTTAGAATCAGACAAACAAGTTGAAATTTAGCCAAATTTGGACAATAGGCTTCGATTGGCGGCTATTTGTTATTTTCGAGTAGGGATGGCCTTGGGTCGGAATTCAGGGGCTAAAATGAAAAAATAATTAGGTTTTGAACAAATCGATAAAGAATGATAAGTTGCATAACGTATCCAAAAATCAATCTCTTAGGTCAATTAGAAGGGGTGATATGGGGTTTCCCTCCTTTTTGACCTTGAAGCAAAACTGTTCCAGCTATATCATCCCCTACCCCACAGGTGGGGAACTGAAATTTGCCATGTATATTTAGTAGCAACCATAGACGTATACTTTGGTGTTTTCGATTTTTTATCTTCATTGCAACCCTTTTGGTCGTTTTTTTTTTAATTTTTTGAGTTTGTCTCGCACCTATCTCTCCTCCAAATTGAGCTAGAAAGCTGAAATTTGACATGCACATCAGGTACGGGTCCAAAATGTGCATTTTGGAGGTTTCAACTTTTCAGCCCTAGCACCTGGGGCGTTTTAATTTCAGGTTTTTATCGAAATTTGAAATGAGTAGTGGAAAAAAGTTGCGAAATGACGTGAAATGAAAGTGGCAAAAATTTGAAGTCTCTAATTCGATCCTTACCCATCTCCTCCACCCCCCTCCGTTGTTAAAAACTTCAAAATTTACATTTAAAAAAATAGAAAAATTTTCGCGTATTTTTTGCTGTTCAAGTGTTCCAAAATCCTCTTCAAAAATGGGGGAAATTATTTATTTTGCATTTTTTCCAAGATAATGAAGTGATAATACGAAATCCCATAATTTCTGATGACACAGTAAATAGAAGGGTTTTTTCCGGCTCTTTCACCACAAAAAAATCAAAATATTCGATTATTTTAATTTTTGAATATGATTTCGAAACTTTTAAAAAGCAAAAAAAAAAACTCGCGAGATAGTCTACTAAGGTATGTTTATATCAAAAAAGTAATCAAGACATTATAAAAAATTATTTAGATGACCCCAAAATTTTTACTATGCTCATTCGACGTAAATTAATAACTTTTATTCACCACACCGGGGAGGGGGACGAGGACTAAGTTGAAGATCTCAAATTTTTACTACGTTCGCAACTTTTCTCAACTGGGTGGGGGAGGGGGAGAGAGTAAAAGTCAAGTTTGAGATCTCAAACTTTTACCCACCTTCCATGTAATTTTGTAATTTTTTTTTCAACTTTCAAAAAAAAATCTAAAATTGAAACGCCATATTGCACCTCTTACAACTCCGAAAAAATGGAGGGGTTTTCTCGGTTTTTCTTTTATTTGAGTTTGCTCCCCCCCCCGTATCTCCCCTTCAAATTGAGCTGACGAGTTGGAATTTGGCATGTACATTGAGTAAGGGTCGTAGATGGTCCTTTATGAGGTTTCAGCTATTCATTCCAATACTCAGCAGTATCCCTAACACAAAACCAGAAATAAAAACATCGTGGAGTGTTTTTTTTTTCTTTCCTTTTGAGATAATTTTCCAATCTATTTTATATTATGAAAATCAAGCTCAAAAGATAACGCAGATTTTGCCCAATCCTAATGCACACCTTGCAAAACACACATGAACTAGGTGCGTTTTATTATACTAAATTAATTTAAATTAACCTAAATCATAAACGGTATGCGATTATATTTTGGCACTTACCTTAATAAAAATAAGAAAAATAAAAAAACAAAACAAAAGAAAAATAAAAAAAACATGGAATTCAACGAAAGGAACAATTACACCATGATAGGGTCTTCGTCGCTGTCCGGTAAATTCACATTTGAGACCCTATTACATCTCGAACGGCGTTGATGTTTTCTTTTATGTGGCACTATAACTCCAACATCTGAACTTGGTTGACCTGAAAATACAAATAGTACGTTATAAGATGAAATAAAAAATTACTTCAATTTTACAGTAATTTTTAGAAAAATAAATAATATCACGTAGAATTCCATTGCATATTTGGATAAACCCCCTCCCCTTGCCACTGAAGTATCCATCGACTGATCCGAGTAAGAATATTAATTTCATTGTTTAGGGAGCTAAATTGTTGAAAAACCAATTTTTAAAAATAAGATATTTCTTAATTTGCATAATTTAAACTTTTTTTTTTTTTTTAAACTGAATTTCTCATCACAAGCTGAAACCTTGATAGCGAATTCTTGACGTAATCACACACATTACATTGCTTTTCCACAACATAAACGATTTTGATAAATTTTTAAAACACACTCGTAATCGATGAATAGTTGCTTCTCGTGGTTAAAATGGAAATTTGCATTTGTGATATTAAGTTATCATTAGCAGAACAATCGATGCTCACAATTCGTATCCATATCGTCAAGGCTTCCATCATCGGTCGATAACAAATCATCATCGGAATTTGTACGTCTTAGGCTGGGTAAATTAGACGTTAATATTTCCTTTTCTCTTTCGATTTCTTGTATTTGTCCAACAAGTCGTTGCTCTTCTTCGTAAATTTTCTCGGGTGGATCTTCGGTAGGACTATACACCTGTAAATGTGCCGGCCAAAAAAAAGATACTCGTATTATAAAAATTATATGGTAAAGGTTACTAGGGAAGGTTTACCTTTTAATAAATTCACTAAAAAATTTAGTTTACCTTAGACGTTCGAATAGAGGATAGTCGATCGGTAGCCGTATGGCAGGCATTATCTAAGGTGTCAATGTCAGCCAACGTAGCCTTCAATTTATCCACTTGCTCGTTAATGATTAATTTAATGCATAACGTTTGATGTTCGATATCGTTTAGCGAATTCTGAGCCGGTACTATTTTGTTAGTTTTTAATATGCAAGGCGCGAATATTATGGCCAACGAGGCAGCATTCATACGATTAACATCTTCGTGTACTGCGACCCTGTTAAATCGAACACCACATTAATATTATACATCATTCGTATCCAGGTTAACTCGATCGTCTGTCTGCTACCAACTAACCTAGCTAAATGGAATACAAGTCTTTCCATGAGATCATAATTAGGTTTTGGTAATTTCTTTAGGATTGTGAATAACGTCGAAACGCGATCTTCCGTTAGCGAAGCTGCTCTGATGAAGTCGTCGTAGCATTCGAACGTTAACAAAGGTTCGGGCATCTCTCTTAGGAACGTTTTTAGCACGCTGGATAACACGTGCACCTGCCAAAAAAAGAGCAATTTACGTAATTAAAATATTCCATCGACTTTGTAGATCTTCTCGTGCACGCCAGTCACCAATAGTTTTGATTCTGGCAATTACACACCTGGTATTCTTCGAATCGGACATTTTCGATGTTGTTTAGTTCGATCAAATTTTTCAATTCTCGTACTTTGGAAGTCAACTGTAAAGAAAACAAATGGACAAATGTTACGTGCATTTTCATCAATTTTAAAATACTTATTTATTGTAACAAGAAGTTGGATTCGAGGAGCGAAAAAGACTTCTGGGAAATTATTCTAGGATCAGTTTGAATGATTGTTTCTTTCACGCTTGAATAAAAAATAAAAATTTGAGGCTGAAAAGTCGAAACCACCAAAAGACACATCTAGGATCCCTACTAAATGAACATACCAAATTTCAAGTTCCTAGATAAATTCCAAACGGAGTGATGCGAGGAACAAACTAAAAAAAAAGAAAGAAAAAACGATCGAAAAACCACATTTTTGAAGCTACGAGGAGGTGCAATGGGGCTGAAAAGTTGATACCCCCAAAAGACACAGCTATGGCACCTACTTAATATAAATATGGAATTTCACGTTCCTAGCCAAATTTGGAGGAGAGTTATGTGGGGAACAAACTTAAAAAAACTCAAAAAATCAGAAAACTCGACCGAAAAACTACATTTTTGGAACTACGAGGGGGTACAATGAAGCTGAAAATTCAGAAACCTCAAAAGGCACATTCAGGGCCCTTACTAAATGTACGTACCCAATTTCAACTTCCTATCTCAATTTGGTGGTGAGATAAGGAAGCAGAAGCCCTTTTTCAAGGTCAAAAAGGGGGAAACCCCTCATATCTGCCCTTCTAACTGACCTAGAAGATTAATTTTTGGTTATGTTATAAAACTTTGAATTCTCTATCATTTGTTTCAAAAAAGAACTTTTTTTGTGTTTTTGGACCATCAGCACCCCCTCCCCCAAAATGGGACAAAACTGAATTTTGACACAAGGCCATCTCCACTCATATATATCTAATACGCTGCCAAACTCAGCCGATTGACCGAATTGGAGCAATTTTGATTAGTATTGAGCAGAGTAAATAATTTTAAAGTTCGGGAAAAAATAAATACATAAATATGGGTCTTAATGGTCTTCTAGGACCCCAGAAGGGATTTTGTTGATATTTCCTCCTTCATCCGTCAAACGGCGATAGACTGCAATAATGTAATAGCCTGGTTTTCATTGGCAATATGACATAGAAAATCAAGCTAATAATTATCGCATTCAATGCGTCGCTTTTCGACCCCCATTTTCCTAATGTAATGAAGATATGCGAATTGTCCATTCATGGAATAAAAAAAACATACAAACTGAGATGTCTTTTCTGCAGTAGTGGTAGAGGGGATGAATATCTAAAATGCCGAAAAAACACACTTCGAACAACAACTAAATCTACATATCGAATCTCAACTTTCTAGCTCAATTAGCGGAGGAGATATGCGTGGAATGAACTCAAAAAATAAGAAACAACGACCAAAAACCCCATTTTTCCGTGCAGTGAGGGGGGGGGGGGGCATAGAGGCTGGAAAGTTAAAACCTAAAAAAGGCACATTTGAGACCTTTACTGAAACCACATCCCAGATTTCAACTTCCTAGTTCAATTTGGGGAGGTGATAAAGGCATGAAAATCCTGTTTTTAAAGTCAAAAAGGGGGAAAAACCTCATATCCCCCCTCCTAATAGACGTAGGAGGCTGATTTTTAGACATGGTATGCATCTTTGAATTAACTATTGATTGGCTTAGAAAGGAACAATTTTTTCGATTTTGGCCTCACATCACCCCCTCTCCCAAATTTGGCCACAACTGAATTTTGACCCGAGGTCATCCCCACCCAAAAATATCAGATTTGTCACCACTCCAAGCCTACTGCCCAAACTTGACCAATTTTGATCGTCGGTATTGAGCTGAGGAAGTGATTTTTAGTTTTGGCGAGGGAAAAAAATAATAATGAAGAGGAATAAGTATCTGACATGGCTAAAAATGGTCTCAATGGTCTTGTAGGGCCCCGAAACGGATTTCGTAGATACTCCCTTTCCCCTCCATCTGCCATAGTTCAATAGTCTATAATAGCCCAGATTTCATTGACAATATGATATAAAAAAATCAGCTTAAATATTGATTGTAGGATAAGAACAATCTTGTACCTTATTCCATGTCAATGTGACTTAAAAAAGTAACTTGGGTCTTTCAATTTTATTCGAAATTTTTTCAAGAGTTTCTTTTCATGGTTCAGTGGAAAAATCACCATCATTTCAGCTTCAAGCCTTCATACGAGGGATGAGGTGTCCCTTACAATTTTTCAAATATTCGTAATTTTTTGTCAAACAGCTCAATTTTGAAGGCTCAAATTCGTGTGGTTTTGTAGGTAATCCAAAGGAGATTCGAAATTGATGGTCAAAACGTTGAAAGCTCAAAGCTGAACCTTTGAGATGAAAGCTTAATTTTTCATGACGAGCATAAAGATTGAAAGCTACCATTTAAAAATCTGAAAAATGATCACAAATGGACTTTTACAAGCTTGTTTTTAACAACCAATTTTCAAAATAGGATCTCAATACTCTTACAGGGTACACAGGTTGTTAATTTTGGGTAAAATTCTAAAAGATTGAAAAAGTGAAGTGACATGGATTGCTACTAATTCGAATATGCTGAGTGTGATTATCGGCTTATTTTTTTGATCCCATCTCTGTAAGCGCCTCTAATTTGACTCTGGAGCTGAAACTGCAGCCTATCTTACAGCAATAAGGAGTTACGAGCTGGAGCCTTTTAAAATGTCAAACTGGGCTCCGAAGCTACAACACTTCTAAATGTTGTACTCCACCACGGAGTTGGCGCTGAATCCTGTCATAATGTCAACCTCAACTCTGGAGTCACAATTGGAGTTTTAGCCTTTCATCATTTGTAGGCCTCAGTCACTTACGACTGTATTGCACCTAAAAGAACGCGCCATCTATCACGATCCCATGCCTGTGAAGCAGCTCTTACCACAGAGTCCATGTCAGACTATCTGGTTGGAGATCTTTCTCTCCCTCTTCTACCAGGGACCTTACCAAAAAAAATGTCTTTTTGAAGTTTCCAACTTCTCTCCTGGCCACATGTCCAAAATATCTTAGAATGCGTTTCTCGCATAAAACACGTGGCCTGATTGGCTCCTGTATTTCGTTGACGACACATCTCGAAGGAATGATTTTTCTTTTATCATGTACCTTCAACGCCATGTTTCCTCGACATATACGAAAATAGAGAAAACAAGTGACTGTATGAGTCTCTTCTTTGTCTTTCTGCAGATTTTGTTATTACATGTGACATTACGCTGTCTGGTCATTGCTGGTTAATTCAAAAGAGCCTCCATCTGCTTCGATGATGGAGCCTAAATATACAAAAGCGTTGACCTTTTCATATTTGCTCAAGGCTGTAGAAACTGGAAGACTCTTGGCCCGATCCACGACCATGACTTTCATTTTTGATGTATTAATATGAAGTCCAAGTCTTCCGCTGGCTATTTCACCAGATTGACGAGCTCCGCCATTTCCTTTTCATCCGAAGCAATCAAGGTGGATTCTTCACCATCAACTCTCACCACCATAGAATTGAACTCATATAGGGACGATTTGCCAGACACCAATTATCTGTTCCCTTGCGTCTCTTCCTGGCATGAATCCGGCTTGATCAGGTGGAATTTGCCTGTGTAGATATGCATTGATCTGGTTGTTTAGGATTCGTAACATGACTTTGCTGTCGTATGGAATTAGAGCGATTGTTCGATAATCAGAGCCCTAATCTTGCATCTCCTTTCTTATGTAAGGGAATCAGCACCAACTTAAACCATTCAGTAGGCCATTTACAACTGTGCCATATCACATTGCTTGATTCCACTTTCACAAAAAACCTACCAGAATTCAGCTTCAATGCCATTGCAACTAGGTGCTTTGCATTTCTTCATCGCATCAACTGCCTCCTTTACTTCATCAAGTAGGATGTTTGACTTATCTTCACCTGTCACTTCGACTGTAGGAACCAGTTAGTTTACCTCTGGTGTTCCACTCTCTTGGTACAGACGCTCACACTATGTTTTCAGCTGTTCAGGATTCCTCTAGAATCCCATACAACTGGATCATAGAGTATTCTGGAACTGAAGCCATAGCCCTACTACAAAATATACTACCTGATTCCAAAGCCAGAAATGGAGTCTTATGAAAAAATATAAGGCTCTAGTGCCCAGCAAATTTTATACATGAAATTGAGATGATAAAATGCTTATGAGTAGAATTAATCAACTTTCAATGCATGAATAGTCGAGACTTTTCGAAAGCACATAGACACAAACAATCAGCGTGCCAGGTTTTCCGATCCCCCCTACAGATTAATTAAACCCGGTTAACATCAAATAAACTACAGCTTTGGAGTTGTCAATGGGCGAGGAGGGCAGGAATGTGGACATACAGTAAGGGGCACTCTGGATGTCTCGTTAACACATCAAAGTAACTGGTTCAAATCGAATGCTCCATTTCTACATAGCATATAGAAATCTCCAAAGAGAACGAATCCACACACACGTCGCATTTCACATAATACTTACTCCCGACTTGCGATAAATTCCTTCCGTGTACAGTCCGTACATTTCTATGGTGGTGATGAGTCTTTCAACGACCATCGGCACTTTACCATTACCAGTAGCGAGTAAATGCAACGGTACGCCGAATACGTTATTACTGCTGACGCCAGACGCGGTGGCATTCAAAGACGCTCCATTGGCTGCAGAAATATCTTTAACACATTCTACGGTAACTCTGGGGTAACATTTTTTATGAACCGTCAACTTGCAATCTGAAATCGTAAATTATGAAAAATTAATCGCTCGTTTCGAACATATAATATCTATCAATCTATCTAGCTATGTAAACGTCAATAAGTCGACCGTAGGTAAGCAAGATACGTCATATTGACAGCTATCCTACTATATCTACACAGCCTTTCAATAAACATAGAATCGATATTGTTATTACGTTACGTAATCCAAAACTAACATCAAATCTTGGTAGAGTCCTCAATTAAAAAGGCAAAGGAAAAAAATTTCTTAACAGAATAAAGTAATCGATAGCTCGTTCGCGTTGGCAATTACAAAGCAAAGAAAACTACTCACTTTTACACACTAAACTCCTTTCAAGGGGCCACAAAAAGAAACCCGAGCAAACTTCGCAAGCCGTTGGTATGTTGATCATATTATACTGGAGATGATGGCCGTTGTGCGTCAGGTTTTCGTCGACTTTGTCTTTCTCTTTTTTCTTCTTTTTACGTTTAGCTTTACTAGGTTTCTCTGCTTCCAGACGCGTCATCGCCATGAATTCGTTCATAAAACCGCGAAAAGCGTTTACGCACAACGTTACCGGAAAATCGTGACAGGTTTTTTCGTGCAAGCAAACGGTTTCGATAACCTAAAAATGGGACAAAAATCAACAATAAAGCCGAGTATTACAGAATAATTCACTCGAGATGCAAAACTGCTAATGTAAACTTGTATTACAATTGAATTAAAATCGTTATTTGCCATTTCTGTATTTCTAAAAACGCATCAAGTCACTTTTTTTTTTTAATTCAGATTTTCGCGCCAATTCGTTCAGATGACACAATACATTTTCCATTGAAGTCACCTACCTAAATACCTGTTAAATTACTCGCTATCTAGTTGTTAATGAGATGCCTTCACAAAAGGTTTTTTGACTTGATGCGTTTTGTAAAATCACCCTTCAATTATTTCTAAATAAGAGCGAGAAAAATCTGCTCCGATGATGAAAAAAGGTATAAATACTCACGTGTAAGAAATTAGCTATTAAATCTTTATATTTTATATTCAAGACTTCGACGCCTTGTTTATTAACAACACTATACGTAGCGACTAGATTATCTTTGAACTCACGAAGAGCTTGTTTAAATATACGATCTACTTGTGAAGGCTTCGTTCCTTCTTCGCTTTCCATTTTATAAATCTGCGAACACAAAAACAAAAAAACCACGATCAAGTTAATAAGGTTCCGATAAAAAATTAAAAAAATAATAATAAGAATAGATTTCGCAAAATTTTTCCGACAGGGTTGTAAATTACTATTAGAATTTCGTAATTACGGTAAATACTATCGTTTTTCGGTCATTTACGAAAAATTACCGTGTATTACCAATGAATTACCATTTTTACCGTAAATTACCAAATAAGAAAAGCGCATAATCTTGAAATACATCGAGTATTTACGCTGTAACGTGTAATTTACCTTGTAATTTACATGAAATTACCATGATAAGTGAAGACTGGTTTTTACTCATTTTTACTGTAATTACCAAAAGTTGGAAATTACATGTACGGAGAATACACATGTTTGCATTTTTTTATTCTGAAGATTTCTATACATTGTTTCATTTTCATTCAATTTTGTAAATTTTTTCGCCAATTTTTTGAAATTCTAATGAATTTTTTTGCACAGTTTTCAACGGTTTATAACAATTTTTACCGAAATTTGACGTATATTTTCATACTTTTCAATTTATTTATTGGTAATTTCCGTAAATTTCCCTCAATGTTTATTCAACTTTTAACAATTTTGATCAATATTTTATTAAATTTTTTTCAACTTCTTTTTGAAAAATTCTGTTGATTTTTCTCCAACTTTTTTTTTTAATTTTCAACAATCGATAAAAATTGATTAAAGCTGTGAAATTTAAGAAAAAGCATTCATCAATAACTGAGTAAAAAATTGATAAGAGACACGAGAAAACTAACCAAAAATAGCAAAAATCATTGAAAATTGAGTGAAAACAGGACAGAAATGGGTGAAAATTGAGTAAAAACTGGACAGAAATGGGTGAAAATTGACGGAAAATTGGCTAAAAAATGACAGAAATTGGTAAAAAATGCAGAAAGTTGATTAAAAATTACGAAGAGATGTTAAAAAACACATGAGATTTGACCGAATGTATGGAAAAATTGGTTGAAAATTAACGAAAATTGGGTAAAAAATTTATAGAAATGAGTGAAAATGGACAAAAATTCCTCGAAAATTACTGAAATCTGGGTAAAAAATTGACAATAATGTATAAAAATAGACTAAAAATCATTAAAAATCATTAAACACATTAAAAATTGGGAAAAATGCATAAAATTAATCGAAAATTAAGAAAAAATGTTGGAAAATGTGTTAAAATTTACCGAAAATATCAAAAAAATATCAAAAATCGTCAAAAATTGGGTAAAAATTTAACTAAAATAGGTTGACAAGGTAAATTTTCAAATTTTAAGCATTTTTTACACAATTTTTAATGATTTTTAACAATTTTCAAGCAATTTTTTGTCTAATTTTCATCCATTTCAACGATTTTTTGTGCATTGTTCCTCATTTGTTAATTTTTTTACCAAATTTTCAATAATTTTCAACGATTTTCGATCAATTTTCATCAAGTTTTCAACATATTTTTTTCATGGTTTTTGACATATTTTCAGTGATTTTTTTTTAGCGATTTTTAGTCAATTTTCACTACGTTGTTGTCAATTTTTCACTAAATTTTCAACAGTTTTTCATAATTCTTGATTACTTTTCTGCATTTTTTTAGCAATTTTTTTTATATTTTACCAAATTTTCAATGATTTTTATTAATTTTTTTTATATTACTGTCAATTTTCACATCTTTTCCGACACTTTTTCGTTATTTTTGATCAATTTTGCACATGTTAAACACATTTCTGTCAAATCTTTACCAAATTTTCAATGATTTTCAATAGAAGGTCATTAAGACAATTTTTGATCAAGTCTAATATTTATTTTTATTTTTATTTTTTTCCCCAAACATCAAAATCATTAATTCTACTCGATACTGACGAAAATCGCTCCAATTCAGTCAATTAGCCCAGTTTGGTGACAAATTAGATATATATGAGTGGGGATAACCTGAGGTCAAAATTCAGTTTTGCCCCATTTCAGCGGGGGAGGTGCTGAAGGTCCAAAAACATAAAAATTGTTCTTTTTGAGCCAATAGATAGAGAATCCAAAGCTGTTATAACATATCCAAAAATCAACCTCTTAGGTCAGTTGGGACGGGAGATATGATGTTATTCCCCCCTTTTTGACCCTCCCCTCTAAATTGAGCTAAGAACTTGAAACTATTTATGTGCTTTCAGTATGGACCCAAGATGTTCCTTTTGGGGGTCTCGACTTTTCAGCCCCATTTTACCCCTTCACAATCCCACTTATGTGGTTTTCTGGTCGTTTTTTATTTTTTGAGTTCGTTCCTCGCATAACTCCCCTCCAAATTGAGCTAACAAGGGAAGTACCCAGTTTTCTAACAACTGTGTAGAGCATTCAAAATCATCTCCACAACAAAAATTTCAACCACTAAAATCCATTGGGGATGGTTATGTTTGAGGGGAGGGGCGTAGAACACTAAAATACTGACAAATTGTGGGAATTTATGAATAACTCCCCCCACCGATGGATCTTGGAGTCTGAAATGGGGGGGGGGTAATTTTGAATGCTTTACATAGCTGTAAAAAAGTTTTTTCATTTGGCATGTAGGTAACACTTGGGGTTGTGGTCGAAATTAGGTGCCTTCTGGGGGTTTCGACTTTTTAGCCCCATTGAATCCTTCCTACCTGCAACGCTGATTAGGGAAAAAAGCATTGCTTCGCGAAGTTTTTTTTTTTCAATTCTCACGATTGTGATATGTCCCGAAAATCAGGCTGAAAAAGCATCGCAGCGATGCTTTTAATACTGTTATTGGTAATTTTCATATTTTTCAACTTTTTCTCATGAATATGGGTAAACTTTTTTTGTTTCTTTGCACAACTTTGGAAAATTTTTCACGAATTCTCATGAATAATTGTATATTTCCTGAAACGCTTTATTGCACTTTACTCATTAAATTTCAACTCAATTCCATAATATTATCGCAACTTTTCATATTTTTACAATAGGCGTTAAATACTCCTTGCTCCAGATAAGTTATACACTATTCATGACGAATAACAACAAAAAGGTAGTACGTAGCTTTACGTGTTGATATTCTTCTTTGAAACTATTTTTTTTTCTCTTTTCCAAAAAAATGCTGACCTCATTCCAAATAAATATATACATTATCAAGGTAACGAGTAAGCTGAGTCACTTATATGAATAATTGACCATCTGATATTGACGAACTGTACGTCTATGTTTACGTAACCTTATACGAATTTCTTTAAATGTATCATTTTCTCTTCATTAAAGATAATTTTGACTTCTACTTTCCTCGAAATTGTAAGTATACACACGAATATCATCACATTCAATACAATATTCGAAAAGCTAGTTTCTCATTTTCATATACTTGGGTAATTTCAGTTTTAATAGTCCACCCTTTCTTGAAATGAATTGAAAAAAAAAACCTTCAAATTGAAATTAACCGGCGGTCGTCGCTATAGTACCTACATTTATCATGTAGGTCGCAGTTCAGCTAAAATGTCACGATATTCACGTCGATAAAAATTAATATATTCGAGTAATAATAGGTTTTTATTCAGGTCTGACCATGTAGCAGCAGTTGGACAAAAAATACCTGAAACGTTAATTTGCTCACTTCGAGCTTTATGAACCAAAAAAAAAAATAAACTATATGTTCATTAAAATTTCAAGTTTATACGATCGATATGTGTCTATGTAAATGTATGGATACGTTGCCGACGAGCCTATTCATCCTTTTGACGAGTTGGATCAATTTAAAAATAATAGGTCAAGAATCTCCTCCTTTCCCAGCGAGAAAAATAAAAACTATAATAGGCACCCATAGTTTAACTCATTCTTGAACGATATTAAAACAAAAAATCACGTCTTAACAATCAATTAAAATAGAAAATTCTTTTCAGTCTAATTCTCGTGTTTATTGAATTGATAAATGGTAGGGGAAGAGGTCAACTTTGGACGTCGAATTATAGCCAATCAACTCAAGCCGACGGGCCGAGGTTGTGCGAGAAATTTTAATAAGTACTAGGGAACTCCACCCACTATGAAGATGAATTGGTAAAAACTAAATTAATTACGATTTGGAACCAAAAACGGACATAAAATTTGAATTTTTTATGGGTAAGAATGCTCAAAAAAATTTCTTTTTACTTGATGGCTCATCTAGACATAGAAGGGTACCTTGTAAAATAAAATTCGTCAAAATCGGTCCATTAGGAGAGGCTGGGCGATTGGGTCAAGGATATATATAACAAAAAAGTTATAAAATTTGAATTTTCTGTGGGTACCGGTGCCCAAAAGAAAAATATTTTTACTCGATGGCTTATCTAGACATAAAAAACTACCATTAAGAAGAAAAAATGGTCAAAATCGGTCCATTAGAAAAGGCGGGACGAATGGGTCAAGGTTTCGACAGGATTCTGTTAATGTATATGATGATTAGTCAGTTTGATAAATCGTATTTTTACGGCGAACAGAGTAGGCAATTTTATTAACCTGCATGCTACTGGCGGAGTACAATGATCACAATTATGGGAGAAAATTTTTTGGTTATCAGTACATCGAAAATTATTAAAAAGTTGATCAAAATTTTATTACTTTTGAAAAATTTTTAAACCAATTTCACTACATCCACTACCTGTTGGATAGGGTCAGACAGAATTTTTCTCTTCTTCGAAATCAGAACACAGCAAGGTATACAATGATCTCTTTTTAAGCCAATTGATGGCGAACCAAAAGTTGCATAACATTCCTAAAAATTAACCTTATAAGTCAATTAAGAGGGGAGATATGGGGATTTCCCTCCTATTTGACCTTAAAAAGGGATGTTCCTCCTCTATCTCCCCACCAAATCGAGCTAGAAAGTTGAAATTTGGTATGTACATTTAATTGAGTTCTTAGGTGTGTCTCTTGGTTTGGGGGTTCTCACTTTTAAGTTTCGTTGCATTTTCTCATAGCTCCAAAAAAGGCGTTTTTTGATAGGTTTTTCTCGTTTTGATTTTGTTCCTCGCATACCTCGACTCTAAAGTGAGCTAGGGGGTTGAAGGTTGGTATGTAGATTTAGTACAGGTTTGAGATTTCCCTTTCGGGGGTTTCTATTTTTCAGCCTCTTCCCCCCGTCGCAGTTTCAAAAATGTAGTTTTTTTGTCAGTTTCCCTCATTTTTTGAAATTGTTCCTCACATTACTCCCCTCCAAATTGAGCTAGGAACTTGAAATTAGGTATGCACATTTAGTGATGGTCGCACATGTGCCTTTTTGGAGGGCTCGACTTTTAAGCCAACTTTCTCCCCCTCACAATCCCAAATATGTGGTTTTTTGGTCGGTTTTCTTATTTTTTGAGTTTGTTCCGCCCAACTCCCTTCCAAATTGAGCTAGGAACCTGAAATTAAGTACGTACCGGGTGTTCCGCATTATCCTAACCACCCTTATACCAGAGATAAGTCAACCAGTAAGACGTACCTGGAGAATAGTTTGCCTATCCAAAAAATTGAAGGGGCTGAGATATGCAATTTTTAATATCTAAGTTGAACCTGAACCTGTTCTTCACTTTGAAAATTTATGAAAAACAAACAAATGATGATAAGAATTCGCGGTTTGCGCCAAAATGCAGTACATACTCAATAGTATATGCGATATAAAAATTAGGGTTGGATTGAAAATTTTTCAGCACATACTTTGGTAATTATATTGTCATATTTTACGAACCACTTCATACCCACTCTTGAATTTTTTCACCACGTTTGCTTACTTGCATTCCTTGCCTTTTGGCGTAATCGGTTTGTATTCTATGCAATAACTTTCGAAAGTGGAAATTGAAAAAAAAAATTTTTCCAAGATGAGCGATTTTTTCAAAATTGAAATTTATTATTTTTTTCCTCCATAACAAAGCAACTTTCAAGGCTTCTGCTACTAAAATTGAGTGAGAAGTGCGCTCCTACTTGTTTAAAAATTTTCAAACGAGGGAGGGGGTCATAATAGCTTTTTTAAAAGGTTAAGAAAGAAATGGAAAAATTGAAAAATTTTTAGCACATTTTTTGGTATTAATATCGTTACATTTTACGAACCACTTCACTCCCACCCCAAATTTTTATATCACATATACCAGTGAGAATGTACTGCATTTTGGCGCAAACCGCAAATTCTTATCGTCATTCGCTTTTTTTCTACAAATTTTCAAAGTAAAGAACAGGTTCAGGATAAAATGAGATTTTAAAAATTGCATATCTCAGCTCCTTAAATGTTTTAGATAGGCAAACTATTCTCCAGGTATGTCTTATGAGTTGACCTATCTCTGGTATGCAGGTGGTTAGGTTAATGCGGAACACCCGGTACATTAAGTAATGGCCCTAGATGTGCCTTTTGGGGGTCTCGACTTTTTAGCCAAGTTTTACCCCTTCACAACCCCTTAATATGCGGTTTTTTGTTCTTTTTTCTTATTTTTTGAGCTAATCATTTACTCTGTTCGATACTGACCAAAATCGCTCCAATTTGGTCAATTGGCTCAGTATGGCGATGGATTAGATATATATGAGTGGAGATAACCTTAGGTCGAAATTCAGTTTTGCCACAGTTCAGCGGGGGAGGTGCTGAAAGTCCAAAAACACAGAAATTGTTCCTTTTTTGAGCCAATCGATAGAGAATTCAAAGTTGTATAACATATCCAAAAATCAACCTCTTAGGTTGATGGAGAGGGGAGATATGATGTCCCCCCCTGTTCCTTGCACAACTCCCCTCTAAATTGAGCTAAGAACTTGAAATTATTTATGTACTTCAAGTACGGACCCAAGATGTGTCTTTGGGGGGTTTCGACTTTTCAGCCCCATTGAACTCTTCCTACCAGTAATGCTGATTAGGAAAAAAGCATTGCTTCAATTGTCATGATTGTAATTTTATTTTATACAAAAATCAGGCTGAAAAAGCATCGCTTGTGATGTTTTTTTGTTATTTGTCAAATGTGAGGGGTCGCTTATGTATCACCTTATCCTTGATAGAACACACTTAAGAACGAGAATTGGGGGGGATTTGCTATTAATAGGAAGGTCCATCTTTTACCATCCAATTCACGATTATTCATTTTCAGCCTGAAAGAGGGATAAAGTCGGTGGGAGGAGGAGGGAGGGAATTAAAAGGAAAGAAATAACAAGAAATCTATGGCATGACCAAAAATGATCATCATAGTCTTCTGGAACCCTTAAACTGATTTTGTAGATATCTCCCTCACCCCTCCACTCATCTCATCAAATCGATAGCCATCTATAAATAGCCAAATCTTCAAAATTAAGCAACAAAAAAGATTAGATGAATATCACAGTTTTTTGCGGCCAAGTTGCAACAACATGGGGAGTTTTTTGACCTTTGAACTGGACATTAATCGCACATTTTTCGACAAAACCAATCACAATGACAATTAGAAAATTCAAACGTACAAGCTAATTTATGAATTTTTCACGCGATTACCTTCCAATATAAATTAGCTAATTACGTAGTCGAGTATCACAAAGAATTTCCCAGAAGGCTGGTTAAAAATATACCACGAAAACCGTTTGCAAGGCTTCCTCTTTAGACATTTCAAATTGAAACAAAGTCTACGTAGGTATCAAAAAATACCTTTATAAGTATTTCACAGTTTCTAAACGACGGACGTCATTTACCGAAAATATCGTCAGCGTAAAAAATGATTACATCTGGTCACGCTACCGAATCATCGTCATTTTAAGAACCCTCTTCTGGTCTTTCATTTTGTAGTATATAACTTTTATATGCTTAAGTATTAATCGCAGTCGTAATAATGAAAACGATACCAATGTACGAATAATATGTGCGAAGGAGAAGTTCATAGAAATGCCAATAGTGAAATGAAATGTTTAGCGGTATGTTTGGGTACTCGTACCACGAACGGTAGGCTACCCCCTTCAGTTCTTCGTCTTTCAATTCCTTCTATTTATAAATTTAATAGCTGTACCCGCAAATGCTTGAAAAGTCACACGCTAGGTGTTTCCTTAACCTTACCTCTGTTTTACCCCTTTAGCCATGTGTACGTAATAGGTATCTTTTAAACATGCTAACAGGTATCGAAACACGAGCTATTTAGCCGAAAGAAATCATCGTTGCAGTTTATTCTTCGCTTCGACACTAACAACAGCTTGTACTTTAAGTTTTGGTGCTAAATCGGTGCTTATTTTTTGATCGATTTTTAATTTTCGCTGATTTTTTTTTTTTGGCCTAATTATGAAAGAATTATTGACATTTAGCAACGAAGTTTTTCGGACCTATGCTTTTCACGTTGTTTTGTTGGTTTTTAAAATGTTTTTCATGGCTTTGATGACAGCTTTTCAAAGGACGAAAAAAAAGGTAACGACGGCAATTTTTTCATTTATATAGTTTTATTTTTCAAATGTTGATGCATTTGATGAATTTACGTTGCGGTTACATTTTTCATTGATTTCGTCGGAAATTTATCCCATCCACCAAGCCCGATAAAAAATTAATTCACTCCTTATCTACATATCTAAATAATATCAAAAAAATAATACATTGAAAAATAAAGGGTAAAAAAATAATTTTAGAAAATTCAATTTTTTTAGTTTAAATTTAATTTATCAAAAAAAATTTGGAAAAATTTTTTATTGAATCGAAGTACATGTGATTGAAATTTTTTTTATGGCAAATTTTACCTCGAGAATGGTTTGAATTATTTCAAAATTTTAAAAACTCGTTCCTTCATCTTCAAAGGCACGCGTTCTTCTCTCTAATTATTCCTTTGTTCAAGTCTATTCATAAAATATTTAAGAATGCGAAACAATGGAATATCGTTGGTATAATTTCTTTTGATTTCAGCTCTCAGTGTCAAGTATACTCAAGGTAAACGTTTCACACATGCGGGACACCATGTATACTAATTTCTGATATATTCTTCATCACCCTTTTTTTACTTTTTTCATAATAATAGCAATGCAAGATGTGAGCAATGCAAACGATAGTAAAACAAAAGTCGTACACCCACCCCCAAAAAAGCATCGCTTTATGATGCTTTTCGTAAAATATTATGCTTCGGTGAATTGAAAAAGATCATTCTGATTTTCAGTAAGGGTAAGGAGAGAGAGTTCATTGGAGCTAAAAGGTCGACATCATCGAAAAACACATCTAGCACCCTTACTAAATCAACACACCCGATTTCAAATTCCTAGCTCAATTTGGAAGGGAGTTACGCGAAGAACGAACTCAAAAAATGAGAAAAACCGACCAAAAAATCGCATTTTTAAAGCTGGAGGAGGGGGGCTGCAATGGCACTGAAAAGTCGACACGCTCCAAAAGCTACATCTAGGATCCTTAATAAATCTACGTATCGAATATCAACTTGCCAACTCAATTTGGAGGGAAGTTTGCGAGGAAAAAACTCGTAATATAAGAAAACATCCCCCCCATTTTGGGACTATAAGGGGGCACAATGGGTTTGAATGGTTGAAATCCATAAAAAAACACATCTTTGGCTACATATCAAATTTAGTGGAGGTATAGCCATTTTTTAAGGTCAGAAAGGGGAAATAACCTCATATCTTCCCTTCTAATTGACCTGGGAGGCATATTTTTGGATATGTGTACCACTTCGAAGGGTACATGGATTGGCTCAAGAAAGAAAAATTTTTGCGATCTTAGCTTCTCAGCATCGCCTTCCCTATATTTGGACAAAACTGAATTTTGATTCGAGGCCAACCTCACTCCAAAATATCAAATCCGCCGCCAATCGAAGCATATTTCCCAAATTTGATCGATTATACTCAGGGTCAAGCTGAGCAAATGATTTTCAGTGATGGGGGGGGATACATATCAGATACGGCTAACAATGGTCGTAATGATCTTCTAAGACTCTCCAAACGGATTTTGTTGATTCCCCCCCCCCCTCAATAGGTCATCCACCATAGATTGATGAACCGTAATAGCTTTGTTTTCATTGACAATATGATATAGAAAATCAGGCTAAAAATCAGCTCTTTTTTTCGCAGGCAAGATGAGAGTTATACGAGTTCTGCGATTCGCTAAATCGATCGATTCGAAATCTGATGGTTTTTTATTATCAACAAATGAGACGGGGAAAGGATCTAGAAAAGTGTTGGGGTTGCACGAGTTTTTACACTTATGGTAAAAAATTATCGCTTTTCTACATTCATGAGGAGAAGGGAGAGGGAAATTTTCCAGTACAAAACTAAATTTCAACCTCATAGCCCAATGAATCGAGGGGTGGGGCAAGGAGAGAGAAGATTTGAACGGATAATCAACTCGAAAAACAGAAAAAAGAACAACATAAATTCACCCAAAAGATCCACTTTTTCGAGGTTATGAGATGGGGGGGGGGGCAGAACAATACAAATTTCAACTCATGGCCTAATGATTTAGAGGGGGAGGAGGAGGAGAAGAGGGAAGATTTGAGCAGATAACCAAATCGAAAAACAGAAAAAAGAACACCAGAAAACCACCCAAAACAGCCCTTTTTTCGACGCTATAATCCGAATTTTAACCTCATAACTTAATTATTAATGTTGTTGGGGGGGAGGAGGATAATTTAAGCGAGTAACCAACTTGAAAAACGCATTAGAAAACCACCCAAAAAACACTTTTTTGGAGTTGGGGGGGGGGCGTAGCAACACGAATGAGAATTCGAAAAAACGCATTAGAAAACCACCAAAAAAAAACACTTTTTCGGAGTTGGGGGAGGGGGCGTAGCAACACGAATGAGAATTCGAAACTCTTAAACAAGGAGACGCCGGAGACCTTTACGTAATCCACACGGGACATACCAAATTTAATTTTCATAACGCACTGTAATGGGAGGGAGAGGGGTGAGTTGAGTGAAAAACCAGCACAAAAAACACGAAAACTGCACAAAAATTCACATTTTTTTTGGACTGTAAGGTGAAAAATGACAAATTAAAATTCCCTGATTCAATATGGGTGGGTGGGGGAGGGGGCGAGGGGGAGATAGGCGTCAAACAATTTTTTTTCAAAGTAACAGAAAAGGGATTATTTCACATTTGCCCTCGCCACCTCTTTCAGGATGCTGATTTTGGTAAATTCAATACAACTTTTGATCCTTTATCGATTGTCTCGAGAACAAACAATTTCCTTCCTTCTTCACCTCGTCTTCAAATTTTGAATAAGATTGAATTTCGATTCAACATCACACCAACTTATATACCTATATCCAATCTGCTGTCAGTCAAGTTTACAAGCTGAATTTGATCGATTTTGGTCGGTATCTGGTGAAATAATTGACGTAACTTACGATACCGGAACTGTTTTAGATAATCGAATACCAAAACATATCGATATCGTATCGATAACATAGTATTAGCTCTATGCACCGTTGAGTAACAAATCGATTAAATTAATGTTGAGAAAATTATACTCGATTCACCGAACAGTGTACAGCGAGAATTTCGTATCGATAAATCGATTATTAATATCGACCAGTTTACATTAATATTGATATATTATACCGACGATATGGATGGATTTTAACAACAACAACGTGTGTCAAGAAACAATAAAAACTCTTCGTCGCATTAATAAATCGAAATCGAAAAAATTGTTCATAATATCGATATTGAAAATCGATACAACAAAATTGAAAACTGATATATTAGAATTAAAAATCGAATTATCGAAATTTAAAAATCGATATATTGATATTGCTAATATTAGCCACATTGGCGGAATACCAAACCTCGATACGGTTATCGATAAAATTGTATCGATAAATCGAAACATGACGAAATCAGTACAGAATTTTTTTAAATTCTTTAATAGGTTTTCGTAAGTCCAGAAGACACCAGTTTCATGGGAGGCACAATCAAGTACGATGACGCGGAGGTGGAACGAGTCAGAAGGTAAATGAGACCATTACGAATATTTTCAGCATACGTTTAAGATAGAATTAAACAAATATCCGGATTCCCGAATGCGAATTTTTATTCGGAAAAATCCGGTTCGTTCGAGAATCGGAAGCTCTTATCACGAACAATTTTGCCCGTTTGGGGCGACCGATTTGAGTTTTTCATTTTTCATTCTTCATATGAATCTTTTTTTTTCTTTCACTTGATTAGCTGGTGATTTAAAAAATGACCAATCATAAGAATATTTCGATTGAAATCCCGGATATAATCCGGTAATCCGGATATTTGTTTAACTGCAGCTTAAGATTGCATACAAGCTACGTAAACATTTTGCATCAAGTCTCTGTTTTCTTATCATCGTTTTTCATTTCCATTCTCTTACTTCCCGGGGGGGGGGGGGAAAAAAAGGCGCAACATTCATTAAAAAAAAATTATGGGGGGGGGGGGGTAAAAAGTGCGCAACATTCACTAAAACAAAATTATTTTTCAGAGCTCATCTCAACGATCTGGAGAACATACCAATCTTTCTCGTGACCGGCCTGGTTTTCGTACTAATAAATCCGAACGAAGTATTGGCCGTATCGTTGTTTAGACTTTACACACTATTTCGTTACTTGCACACCTTCGTTTACTCAATCATGGTCATACGACAACCAGCTCGTACACTTATGTTCTTCGGAGGAGTACTTGTCAACGTAACGATGGGTGTATTAATCGTGATGAAAGTCTACGAATAGGCGAAACAGTTCACGATCAGCTACCATCGAGCCAAGTTACGATTAAAGGTGCTCAACGACGAGACGGTTTATGAAAAAAAAAGTTCGCCACAGATGCAACCACCTCGTACACACTACAAGGCTTTTTTTTTTACTCGACGCCGAATTTATATCACATTTCGATCTCGATTCTCGCATTATTCGTAATCAACTCGTTAATACAAACAATCATTATTACATGTACGCGAACAATAATTATTTAAATAAATAACAACTCGAACACTATATCGTTTGGTAACTTACCTTTTTATTAATAAAATCTTGCATAAGCTGCAGCTCTCTGGCATCCGAGATGATTTTATCCGTACTGTCGGTGAATTCCGAAGTACCGGTTAAACTAAATTTACTATGGTTTTGATCTCGAGATGCCGGAACGTCGTGTAATGCGGCACTTCCAGACGACGTACTGGGCACCGGATTATCGTAAGGGCTTCTGTTGTTGTGTTTGCGACGTTTACGACGCCCGCTACCGTCGCCCGAGACGTGCTGTTGAATACAAGGTAATTGAAGTACGCCACCGTTTTGGATGCATTTCGTATGAAACAGTCGTTTACAATCTGCAAATATAAAATTTACCATTTTTTTACTAAAGTATATTTAATTAGGGGGGGAAAAAAATACATTATAATTTTAGATCACAGCTTACCCGAACATTTATGCCCTTGGGTTACAAAAGCGTCCATCGGTTTTGAACAATACATACATCGGTCTTCCTTCGAGAAACGGCTTATCTTACGGAATCGGTGCCCAGCGATGGTAAACATCGTCGTACCTTTCCACGTAAGTAATTCGAACGATGGCGAATGAGTGACCGGTGATTTACGTTGAGTAGTGGTGACGGTTTCGTTACGAGATCGCAGATCTTCTCGTACATCATTAACTTGGGTGGCCGGATCGCTATTTCGTCTTTTCAATTCGACCATTTGTTTACTGTAATTCAAAAACGATGTAAAAATTATTAAAGCATTGATTAATCATCGAACGATGGAAACAATCGTCGATGAAGAATAGAAAAAAAAAAAGCACACGAGAGACCGTATCTAGTACCGAAGGATGAATTTATAAGGAAGATAGGCGCCAAATAAACTCAAAAATTAAGATAAACCTAATGAAAAACTACATATTTGGTACTGCGAAGAGGTGTAAAGAGGCGGAAAAGTCGAAACAACTATCGAACACATTTAGAACTCTTACCAACTCTGCACAACAAATTTTAACTTCCCAGCTCAATTTGTAGGAAAAGTACGAATAGAACAGCTTTTTTCCAACATCAAAAACGCTAAACTCCCCACACCTCTCCCTTCATAATCGACGTAGGAAGTTCATTTTTGGATGTTATGTAACTACATATTAACCCCCTCTATTCGATGACTCAAAACGAATAATTTTTACGATTTTTGCCCCTCAGCATTTCATTCCCCCAAAATTTGTAATTTTAATAAATAAAGTACAAAAATGAAATTATCACAAATAACAGATTCGTGTTTAGCAGTTCAAACTACCCCCCCTCCCCCCCCATAAATACCATTCGCGCGATAAAACTAGTCAAATTTTGAAAAATTAATTGAAAACATTAACAAATCGGAAAACAAATATAGAAAATTGGTCAAAAATCATGAAAAAACTTTGAAAAATAGCTGAAAATTGAACTGAACTATGAAAAAAATTGTTACAATTATTAAAAATTGAGTAAAAAATTGAAAGAAATTAGTTAAGAATGGCAGTAAATTAATCTTAATTGAGGATATAATGTTGAAAATAAAGTGAAAAATTGACCAAAATTTAACAGAAATACGAAAAAATTGTTGAAAATCATAAAAACCTACGCAATAATTTAACAAAATCTGGTAAAAAATACCGAAAATTTTACCAAGAAACATAACAAAAAATGTTGAAAAACCCCTGAAAATTGATCAAAAATATGGAAAAATCGTAGAAAATTATCGAAAATTAGTTAAAAAATTGACAGAAATAAGTGAATGTGGATCAAAAATTGTTAAAAGTTATTAAAAATTGAGTAAAAGTACAAAAAATGTAGAAAACTATGCGAAAATCGACCTAAAATATGGAAAAATCGTTAAAATTCGACGAAAATTGATCAAAAAACCACGAAAAAATGCTCAAAATTGTTAAAAATCATAGAAAATTAAGCAAAAATTCAAAAAAAACTTTAAAAATGCAGAAAATTGATATAGAGTATGAAAAAGTGTTAAAATTTGCCAAAAATTGATCAAAAATTACGAAAATGTGTTTGATCAAACCCCCTCAAAAAATCATTATAAAATTGGGGAAAATTTTGCCAAAATGGGGTAAAAAGTGAAGAAAATTGAGTAAAAAGTACGAAAAATTCGTTGAAAATCATAAAAAATTAAGCAATAATTTAACAAAATCGGATTAAAAATACCAAAATTGACCAAAATATGGAAAAATCGGAGAAAATAATCGAAAATCAGTCAATAAATTGACAGAAATAAATCAATGTGGATCAAAAATTGTTAAATATCATTAAAAATTGAGTAAAAGTACCAAAAATGTAGAAATTTATGCGAAAATCGACCTAAAATATGGAAAAATTCTATAAAGTCATGGAAAATTACGTAAAAATTCAACAAAAACTTGTTAAAAATGTAGAAAATTGATACGCGTATAAAGTATAAAAAAGGTGCTGAAAATTCGGTAAGAATTGGGTAAAATTTTGCAAAAATGGGGCAAAAAGTGAAGAAAATAGATCAAAAAGTACGAAAAAATCGTTGAAAATCATGAAAAACTAAACAACAATTTAACAAAATCGTGTAAAATGCCGAAAATTGATCAAAAAAATATGAAAAAATCGGAGAAAATCATCGAAAATTAGTTGAAAAATTGACAGAAATAAGTGAATGCGGAACAAAAATCGTTAAAAATTATTGAAAATTGAGTAAGTTTGACGAAAATGGGTAACAAGTAGGTATTTTATCAAAAATCACAAAAAGTGTAGAAAACTATGCAACAATTGACCTAAAATATGGAAAAATCGTTAAAATTTACTGAAAATCCTTCTAAAATATGGAAAAATTGTTAAAAACCATTAAAAATTGAGTAAAAGTACAGAAAATGTTGAAAACTATGCAAAAATTGACCTAAAATATGGAAAAATCGTTAAAATTTACTGAAAATTGATCGAAACTCACGGGAAAATGTTCAAAATTGAGTGAAAATCCTTCTAACATATGGAAAAATTGTTAAAAACCATTAAAAATTGAGTAAAAGTACAGAAAATGTTGAAAACTATGCGAAAATCGTCCTAAAATATGGAAAAATTGTTAAAAATCATAGAAAATTCGGCAAAAATTCAACAAAAACTTTTAAAAAAGCAGTAAATTGATATAAAATTTAAAAAAATGTTAAAATTCATCAAAAATTGAACAGAAATTACGAAAAAAGTTGGAAGACTACGTAAAAATTGATCAAAAAATCGTAAAAAAATCATTTGAAAATTGGGTAAAATTTTGCGAAAATCGGGTAAAAAGTGGAGAAAATTGATCAAAAATCACAAAAAGCTCCGCACATTTAACCAATTTTAACCGCATTTTTGCCAAGTTTTAAATGATTTTTCATCATTTACTTCACTTTTTACTCATTTTTGTAAAATTTTTACCCAATTTTAAATGATTTTTTTAACGTTTTTTCGTCAACTTTCACCTAATTTTCGACATTTTTTTCATATTTTAGTTAAATTTTCACTTGTTTTTCACATTTTTACATTCTTTTGTCGATTTTCCATCAACTTTCTACGCTTTTTACCAATTTTTCTGTCAATTTTCATTTATTTCTGTCTTTTTTTACCAATTTTTCGTAATTTTTTTTATCGATTTTTTTCTATATTTCTGGGCTATTTTCACACATTTATCGTAATTTTTGATCAATTTTCTATGCTTTTCATCGGTTTTTGATCAATTTTACCTAAATTTCAACATTATTTCGTGATTTTTAATCAATTTTCTGCATTTTTAACGTATTTTTTCAACTTTATACCGAGTTCTTAATGATTTTTAACCATTTTGTTTCACATCCTGGATCAATCATCATCTACTTTTCAAACGAGATTTTTACCACCATAAGAAGCAAATTCCATAAATTAGTTTTAAATTTCAGCTCTGGGGCAGATTCAGCTATATTATCTGCCGGTACCCTTTCCCTTTACAAATAAGTTAGCACATTTCAACATGAAAACAGGGAAAGGAGTGTTTATTTCATCAAAAAACTAACCGTTTTTACGATTTCCATCTCTCCTACTCTTACCCTGAATTCTGAATACGACTAAATTTCAACCGAGAATCCTTCCTACCTTTACAGCTTTAATTCTGGCCGAATTTGATCGACTTCGTTCGGTATCGAGCCGAGTAAATAATGTTTAAGATATCAAAAAAAAAAAAAAATTAAAATAAATATTCTAAAATTCTTTTAAAAAGGTCTTAACGAATATCTTGTATCGCAAAAAACACGCTGTGCCAAAAATCGATAATTTAAAATCGAATTTCGATAGATATCAGTGGTACGCTCACCTATGAGTATTATTATTTCGAGCCGACGCAGCCGAAGCGTCGATAATGGAATTATAGGAATTAGCTTGCGAGAATCTTTCGTTATTCTCTTTGTTTTTGGTATCTTCGGTAACGCTTTTACTGTATAAATCACGCCTTCTGGCGTATCTAGCCGGAGCGGTCGGTTCGCTCGACAAATGCGCAGATCTATTTGGTAAAGGTTTACGAGGTACTGCGAATTCGGTCTGCTTGTTGTTCCAAGCTGTGATACTGAAATCGTCTACTTCGCTATCGCTGTGCGCGTTCACTGTCGTCTCAGATTTCTTCGAAACGCCTACGTAAACGAGCAAAAAATTAGAATCACTTCTCAGTTGTCTGTTTGCTCGACGTTGCTCGTCAATAAGAGCAAATTTAATCGAATCGAAGATTACCCATTATGGACTGAATGTGTTTCTTGGCTTTATGCAGAGTTTCTTTGACAGGAACTACGGAATGAAAGTCGCCGTTCTTTTGAGACGATAAAGAATCGCTGCTACCTTTACGGTCGTATTTATCTGCGCAACAATAACGAACGAACATCAGATTAGAATATTAAACGCACACAGACGAATATCAATATTTTCACGACGAACGATAGGTCAGTATCACTAACCAACGGAGAATTCTTCGCAGTAGTATTTTTCAGTCTTATTTTTCATACAAGTATACGACAGTTTTTTCTTTAGTTCGCGATTCAATATCGTTTTATTAGGATCACCGATTCTGAAAAGAAAAACAAAATTACACTCGTTACAAAATTGTCCATTAATTGATTTTCTGTCATTCAAAAACAATTCGACTAACTGCAATAATCCCATATCTTCGGCAAAATCACGTTCAAAAGATCCGGTTTCGCTTTCCGGCGGAGATTCGATGCTGTAATAGACGAAAAAAAAAAAACAATATTAAAAATCCACCTTTTTAATGGTAATAATAAGTTTCGACCAGCAAAAATATGTACTTACTCGGTAGGCATTTCGAAATATTCCTGACTGGATTCTTTCGATAATACTGAAGCCTTCGGTGCAATTGTAGTTTTATTTTTAGTTTTACCCTGGAATAAGATAATATTGAATAATAAAGATGACGGCAGCGAAAACCCATAAGGTACGAGGTTTTTTTGCATCACTCACCATTTGTTCTTGTTGTTCTCTGATTTTACGTCTGGTCAAATATCCTCTAGCATGAGCTTGGAAATTAATAACGCCGGTTCGAAGCTTTCTGTACCAAGTGGAGGTTTTATGAGTCCTCCACATCGATTGTATACAGGCTGCGGCCGCATTACAATTTCTCATCCTATTGGTAAGCTTTTGAGCGCTAACCATTCTCCACCAAGACTGCAACAAAGTGGAAAAAAAAACATTTCGTCAATAAAATTCGGGTAAAAACAGGGCAAAGTCACAAAAAATTCCTATCTTAGATTTTTTACTGAAATGTGTCAGGAAGGTGTAAGCAAACAATATACTAAAAGTCCTCATCGATAGGAGGTAAGCACGACCTACAGGAGATTCTAGAATACTAGGGAGTTTCAATTTTAGGTTTTTTTCGAAAGTGGGGGGGGGGGGGGCAAAGAAAAGTTGCGAAATGACGTCAAATGAACGTGGTAAACATTTTAGTTCTGTGCGAAATGACGTCAAATGAACGTGGTAAACATTTTAGTTCTGTAATTTAATTTCAAAATTAAAATTAAAAATTAAAAAAAAAATTTTTTTTCATTTTTTTTACTTTTTAGAAGTTTTAAAATTTTGTTCAAAAATGGAAAAAATCAATTATTTGAAATTTTCTCAAGATAATGAAGTAAAAATACGAATAAAAGCACTTTTTTTTGCTTTTTCACTTCAAAAAAATTGGAAACTTACTTTTAAAACTCCTGAAAAGCACAAAAAATCCGAAAAGTTTTTTTTTTTTTTAGTCTCAGGTGTTCTACCATGTATCGTTAGCATGAAAAAAATCGAGAAATTTTTTTTTTCGATTTTTCATATGAATTTTGAAATTTTAATTTGAAAGGTGGTGGGGTAGGGGTCAAGTTAGAGACCCCAAATTTTTACCACGTTCATTTGACTTTATTTTGCAATTTTTTTCCATACCCCCCCCCCTTTCTGAAAAAAAAAACTAAAATTGAAACGCCCTAGTCTAGATCCCTCCCAAACATTAGTTTTTATTAGTTTTTTCAGCACATCTCTGTAAATATCAATTTTAGCCTGACAAGAGTTATATACGAATTTAAAGTAGACTCAATTTCCTACAATTTTTATTGCATAATTTTTTTCATAAATCTGTTAGGGACGATGGGAGTGAGCCATCAAAAAAAGGTTACTTGCTGGGTCACAGTATAAATAGCCATAAAATGTAACGAAAACTCGCGTTATGAGTTTGGTTCGACACAAATGGTAGTTTTCCTCCAAAATATCAATTTTCCTCGTCTGTACTGGCCCCTCCCCCTCTTCTATTCTCATTTTTTCATTACTTTCCCTTAAAAACCGAACAGTACAAGTCAAATATTGTACTCGTACGATTAACTCGAAAACCAATAGCTCATCCCAGTCCTACTTCCCCTCCTCCTGAATCTCCATCCCTTTCCCTCTTACAAAAACACGAATCTTACAAGGGAGCTACCCCAAGTGTTACACGCCTGAAAAAAATTTTCCTTTTGGAATGCAACATTGGGGGGGGGGGTATAGTTCCCTCGAAAGATCGGTGTTTTTGTAAGAGAGGGGGGGCTAATATTCAGGGAGAGAAGGGGGTACGACTGGGATGAAATATTGGTATTCGAGTTATTCCTACTAGTACAATTTGACTTGTACTGTATGGTTTTCTAGGGAAAATCATAAAAAATGAGAATAGAGGAGGGGGTGAGAGGGGAGGGAGGGTGCAATACGGACAAGTAAAATTGATATTTTGGAGGAAAACTACCATTTGTGCTGAATAAAACTCATACGTGAGTTAATGTTACATTTTATGGCTATTTATGCTGTTACCCATAAAATAACCTTTTTTTATGACTCACCCTCCATCGTCCCTAACAGACTTATGAAAAAATTTATACAATCAAAATTGTAGGAAATTGAGTCTACTTCAAATTCATATATAACTCTTGTGAGGCTAAAATTCATATTTACAAAGATATGCTGAAAAAACTGACCACCCCGTGGGTCCATTTTCTTGACATATTCGACGAAAAAAAAAAAAAAAAAAACTAAGACGGGAATTTTTTTTAGACTTTACGTAGATTCATCGGATTTATTATAAAAATGGAATTGTAAATAATGGCATCGTCATTTAGACCATTTTTAAAACGAACCTGTAAAGTGGTAACGGCATCTCGTAGTCTTAAAAAGCGTCTTCTTTCGATCAATACCCTGAACCATCGTTGCAGTACGACAATACTAGCCATGATTTGTTGATGAAGACGATAATCGAGTTTGAGTTTTTCACATTCCCTCATAAATATCTTAGTGCTTCCTAATTGGTAATTATCACGGTTAAGATTCAAAGTCAGCAGGAAATCTCTAACGTCGCTTTGAGAACTGAAACAAAAGTGTTGATGCGATTAGACTGGAGAAGACTACGACACGACAATGATGATGGTAACTTTCATTACCTTAATAATCCTTTCGGTAGTAATATTCTATATAAATGAATGAATTCTTCGTACGATAACCTAACATTATATCCAGCTTGTCTAATACGAACAGTTTCCAACATTCCGGTATATCGTAGCTGTCTTTGTACAGTATCTTCATCGAAGAGATTCGGTATCTGCGAAATATTTTTCCAAGCCACGGTTGAAATAATGAAATTGCCAAACGCAGGTGACCAACACTATACATACCTTTTCTCCGTTACTTTTGATACAACGAATGAAAAACGGATTAGCTTGATTTAAAGTCTCCATTAGGCTATGCAACGATAGCTGGAACTGAGCCGAAACGGTCAAAGGTTGTTTACGAGCTTTACCACTCAAAGTATTGCTGTAGCTTTGCGTACGACCGGCCAACGTTTTCACACTTTGTAAATTTTTCAAGCCTTTTTTACCTTTGTCACGAGGTCGGAATGATTTGTTTTTCCTGAAAACGTAGCCGAGAAAATGTTTATTAGTTTATGAGCCACCTGATATAATCGTAAATATTTGCAGGGGATGGTTCCAAGAAGTATATGTTACACTTTACGCTAGTGATCAATTTTTGGAGCGATAATTGAGTCAATTTAAAAATTCATCGTTTTACGTTTGTGACGTATTGTACATGAATAACCTACACGTCTATTTCGGTTCAAATATCAAGTTATGAAAATTGATTCACGAAATAATGAACGAAATATAAATTTTTTTCACATGCGACGTTGCCAATAATGCATTTCATAAGGAAAACTAAAGCTGCAAAAAAAATATAAGACTGGCAATCCGAAGATAAAAATGTAACCGAAGAAATTTTCTCCTCGACGAATACATTTAATTTCAAATGCAACTTGATAAAATTTTTGAAAATGCGATGTTGCCAATAATGCATTTTATAAGGAAAAGTGAAACCAGCAAATATAAAACTGGCAACCCAAAAACAATGAATAGACATTAAGAAATTATTTCTTTGACAAATAAATTTACATTCAAATTCAAAACCCAACTGAAGAAATTTCTGAAAATGCAACGTTGCCAATAATGAATTTGCTGGAAGTGTAATTACAAAATATAGAACTGGCAACCCGAAAATTAAAAATGGTCGTAATGAAATTATCTCTTCAACTAATAATAAATTCACTTTCAAATTCATTTACCAATTAACAAATTTTTTGAAAATGCGACGTTGCCAATAATGTATTTCTAACAAAAAAGTGAAACACTCAAATACAACACTGGCAACGCGAAATGTGAAAAAAATGTACAATTGTCATGAGAAAAAGAAATATCTCATCCATTTTCCATCAAAATGGTCACTATTTTCCAAGCATACACAATATACTTCTGGAACTATCTAACCCACTGTATCAGCAAAATTTAACACTAATAATACTAAATATACCAACACCAAATGTACGTATTATAAAAATACAACAAAGATAGCAGCTATATATAATATACAAGCTACTTTGCAACATAAAGAAACAAAATAAATATGTAAATAAAATATACGCAAGTAAATATGTAATATGTGTATAGAATATTACAATGTGCTACACAACTGAAGGAAAAAAATAAATACGCGAATCTCCTAGAAAAATAAAGACACAGATAGAAAACCGTGCAGTAGATTCAAGTAAGTGCTTCCATATAGACATACAAGGAGGATTATATTCCCAATATATGTACACAGGGTGTTCCATTTCGGTAGTACTTCCTTCATACTACAAGTAGAGCAACTCAAGTTAGATATATGTATAATGTTTTGCCTATCACTATCATTGAAGGGTAAACATACACAAATCTTTATTTTTATCCAAAAAATCTGAGTTTCTTTTTTAAAAATTAAAAATTTTTATGCAAAAAGGATAAGAGACGTCTGGTTTGCACCAAAGTGCAACGTACATGGTGTAGCATTTTTAGTAAAAAAAATTCAAAGTAAAAGTGAAGTTATTCGTGAGATATCTTGAATAGTGTGGCAAAAAGCATTACAATTTCGAAAAAAAAATATTTTTGTTCCCAAGTTCCCCCCTCCCCCCAGGAAAGCGCTATTTAACATCTGTCACGTTCCTCAACATTTCCACTTATAATCATAAAATCAACCAGGGTGAAGGTCAACTAATTTTCTCCAACATTTCAACTTGAAATAAATTATAAAATCAACCAGGGCCAAGGTCAACTATTTTCCCTCAGCATTTCAATTTGAAATCTTGAAATGAATCCAGAGTCAAGGTCGACTGTTGGCGAGTCAATGGATAATGACGACATTTCATCAAAATCATGAAATCGATTTAAGGTCAAGGTCCACTGTTTTGACGAGTCAACTTGAAACATCCCTAATTCTCCTCAACATTTCAACTTAAAATCATAAAATCAATCCTTCAGAAAATAAGTCCACTGATGTCAGTTCAATGATGACGTCACACTGTTGACGATCAATTGTTGAAGATTTTTCCAAAACGCGTTATTAAACGTCTTTTGATGATAAAAAATGATGAAAAAAATTTAAAAAATGAAAAAACTGATGACCACTGCACTTAATGTTGAAATGTTTACTTGCACGTTTAATTAGAAAAGCTAAAAAATTTAAAAAAATTGAAAAATAAGGTAAACATTTGTAGACATTTGTAAAAAATGATGAAAAGTACCAAAAATCACGGGAAAACGTTGGAAAACAAGTGAAAATTAACCGAAAACCATTGAAAATCGTTGAGAATTGAATAAAAATGAAACAAAAATTGGACTAAAAAGTGCAATAAATTAATCAAAAATCATCAAAAATTATTAAAAGTAAGGTAAAAATGAGACAAAAAGGCGTACAAAATACAAAAAATTTATCAAAAATGAAGAAAAATCATTGAAAAAGGAGTGAAAATTTACTCAAATAATGAGAAAAATAATGAAAAGTGGTCAGAAATCATGAAAAAATGTTGAAAAACAAGTGAAAATTTATCAAAAATCGTTAAAAATTATTAAAAATCGGGTAAAAATTTGATTTAAATGGGTAAAAATGGCACAACATTGATCAAAAGTCATTAAAAATTGACAAGAATTTGGTAAAAATTTGATAAAAATGCGTAAAAGGACAAAAAATTGATCGAAAATCAAGAAAACTAATTGAAAATGAACTCAAATTATTATTAAAATGCCGAAAATTGATCAGCAATTGAGAAAAAAGTTGAAGAACGTGTAAAATTGACCAAAAGTGTTGAAAATCATTGAAAATTTGGTAAAAATTTGTAGAAATTCGTAAAAAATGATAAAAATTATCGAAAATTACGGGAAAACGTTGATAAAACAAGTGAAAATTAGCCAAAAATCGTTGAAAATAGTTGAGAATTGGATAAAAATGAGATAAAAATGGGCTAAAAAGTAAAATCAAATCATTAAAATTGATTAAAAATAGGGTAAAAATGAGACAAAAATGCGTACAAAATACAAAAAATTGATCAAAAATAGAATAAAAACTAACAAAAATTTTAAAAATTGAAAAATTAACAAAAATAATTAAGTAATAAAACAAATGAATAATAAAAAAAAATTTTAATTGAAAAAATTGAAAAATAAAAAAAATTGACGATTATTGTACTCTTTGCTGAAATGTTGATATGGATGTCTCATTGAAAAAATTGAAAAATAAAGAAATCAAAAAATCAAAAAATAACTTAAAACAAATGAAAGGTAAAAAAAAGTTTTTGATCTTTGATTAGAAGTTTTTGATCAAAAACATCGCGATAAATGATGATCATGAATGATTTTTGCATTTTTTGTTGAAATGTTGACATGGATTTTCGCTGAAAGAGAAAAGTATCTAAATTTTTTTTCGGATAAAAAACTTAGTAATTTTTGAAAATCGCCTCAGATTTTCAGGCAAAAAATTCTGATTCGTGTATTTTTACATCTTCAATTATTAGGATAGGCAAAACATTAAACATACATCCAACTTGAGTAGCTCTGCTTGTGATACGAAGGAAGTACTATCGAAGCTGAACACCCAATATAAAATAAGACGATAAAAAAAATGTTAGATTAATACGCAATGCACCTTATTCATACGCTTTTGTCGATACCTCGTGATAAAAAATAAAACCGATATGCCATGTTAGTCTTAGTACCCTGCAGACGGCGTTAATCAACCAGATCACATCACCCATCGCCCATCACCTCGTTATCATCGACGCGTAAATTAGACATAGACCTACATCACAATTTGAGTAGCTCTCTTGAACACGTCCGCTTCATCGACGTACAATTTTCTACGATGTTTCATCGTGGTCGTCGTATTAGACGAAGCAACATCCTCCGGGCAATGAGACGTCCGACGAAGAGCCGTATGTTTATTATTATCATTGTTTAATTTCGCAGCTCCTCCGTTGGCTGCGCGACTTCCAACGCCATCTACGACGTCACAATTGAGCGTCGTGATAGTCGTGGAGCCGGCCCCCAGCACATTGGGAGCTCGATCTCGATCGCGATTACGATAATCTCCGCTACCGCTACGACTTAGTAATCGATCGTTACTGGCGGCTGGAGCCGGCGCCGGAGCCGGGGCCAGGGCCAGGGCCGGCGTATCTCCTCCTACGCAGTATCTTTGCGCACTAAATCTGAAAATGTACGCGATAAAGGCGCCGCCGTCACGTTATTTTCTCTCCAGTACGAGCTTTTACGTAGACGTATCGCCATATAGGTTACAATCCAAACACCAAAAAGTGCTGTAGAAATTGAATTTAGCGTTCTTTTTTGAGAACCAAGAACATGAGCTGCCAAAATGTCGATACTATCCTGCGCAGTTTCAAAATTTTAACCCTGCACGGGGGGGTTCCTAAAAAATGATTTAATTTGTAATGTGTTTCCATTGCACCCTGCACAACCGCATTCTATTGCATTATAAGTGCAATTCTTGTGAATTTTGGACGATTTTTGACAGTAAAAAAGCTCCCTTATCCAAAATATAGATCAGATCCAAAAAATACTCGTTAATTTTCTCAAATGATACTATTTAAAGTCGATTCCCGCAAAAATGGCCGAAAAATTACTGTACAATGCGAAGTAATGAAAATAAACAGGTTGGTCACCCCCCCCCAAACCCACCGAAATTAAGCCATAAAATACTTGCTCAAAAATAGCGATGTGATATATCAAATTAGGTCAAAATTTCACGCTGAATCCGAAAATCGTCATAATTTTTGATTTCGACCTCCCTCGATGAAATTCTGCCCCCAAATTTGAATTTGAGGGAGAAACTGAAAAAAATGACACCATTTAGATGAAATGTAATTAGAATTTACGCAAGTTAGACAATTGTGGCTGATTAGTTCCAGCTCTCAGTATACCTTGGCTCGCCAAAAAAATTTCCAATCCCCATTCCAACCAGCCCCCCCTCCAAATTATAATAAAAATAATAATTTAAAAACAACAATGCGGCATATCGAAATGGGCTAAAATTTCGCGCTTAGTTCGAAAATGGTAATGATTTTCGAATTTGACCCCCCTCCTCGGCGGAGTTTCCCCCCAAACTACAATTTGTAGGAAGAAAAATGAATAATTAAGCTTATTAGATGAAATGTAATTACAATTTACTCACGTCAGACTGAAGCAGACGATCAGTTTCAAGTTTGCAGCTGGTATCAACTCGGAAAAAAATTTCTCATGAAGAAAAGGTATTTTTCGATGAGGAAGCTTCGATTAAATTTATGATAAAAGTACTCGATAGGTATGTTCAAACTTATTTTCGGCATAATTTTTAAATATCGTACATTAGTATGCCCATTTCTGATCATCTTCAATACGTGTTTTCCTTTTCTTTTTTTGAGCAGTAAAACCAAAATCGACACTAATTTTTGTCATCAAAAAAATAATAATAATAAAGAAAAAAAAAAAAAAGAAAGGATAATTCAAATTAAAAAATTACCACAATTTTCGAATTTAAGGTATTTTAATATGTTATAAGGCTACGTTATAAAATAAATGTTTTTATTCGGGTATGATGCGGGGGGGGAGGGGGGAGGTACGAAAAGTAGAAATTTTTTTCCGAATTGACAAGTGTTGCGGATTTAGAACTAATCGACTGGTACAGTCTGACGTGCGTAAATTGTAATTATATTTCATCTGATAAGGTCAATTATCCATTTTTCCTCCTACAAATTGTAGTTTGGGGAAAAAACTCCATCGAGGGGAGGGGGTCAAATTCGAAAATCATTACCATTTTCGAACCGAGCGTGAAATTTTAGCTCATTTCGATATGCCACATAATTGTTTTTAAATTAATATTATCATTATAATTTGGCGAGGGTGGGTGGAATGGGGGTTGGAAATTTTTTTGGCGGGACAAGGTATGCTGCGAGTTGAAACTAATCAGCCACACAATTGTCTAACTTGCGTAAATTCCAATTACATTTCATCTAAATTGTGGCACTTCTTCAGTTTCCCCCTCAAATTCAAGCTTGGGGGTAGAACTCCATCGAGGGGGGGGGGAGGTCGAAATCAAAAATGATGACGATTTTCGGATTCAGTGCGAAATTTTAACATAATTTGATATATCACATCGCTATTCTACATCTTAATTTTGGTGACGAGGGGAGGGGGTGACCAACCTGTTTATTTTTATTAATTCGCATTGGGCAGTCATTTTTCGGCCATTTTTGCGGTAATCGACTTGAATAGTTTTATTCAACAAAATTAACGAGTATTTTTTTGCTTCTCACCTATATTTTGAGAGAGCTGTTTTACTATCGAAAATCGTCCAAAATGCATAAAAATTGTACTTATAGTGCAATAGAATGCAGTGTTGTGCAGCAGGGTGCAATGGAAAAAACATTACAAATTCTTTATCGAGGGATGTACCTCAAACCAAATCCGTCGAGTTTTTGAGTCCAGTCCCCTCCCCTCCCCCTCACCCTCTATTGTGCAAGGTTAAAATTTTGAAACTGCACTTTTTCGAATAACGACACATTTTGGCAGCTCAGTTTCTTGATTCTCAAGAAAGATGGCTGGAAGAAGACCTTTCTGTGCTTGGATCGTAGACTAATTGGTACGTTTAAATAGCTACATAGGTACATACTGGTAGAGATACAGTAGAATAGGTGGACCGTTATTACATCTTCATTTACCAGCCACCCACTCAATTGTGGTAAAAACATGGTCTAATAATAACATGTAATAATCGTATTATGACATGTGTGCCGCAGTAGTTACTATATAGTCATAAAAATTTAAGTACTTTGCCATAAGTACCCACTATACACGGCTACACACTCGCACACAAACATACTAATCGTGGTTTACGACAATTATATCATTCACCTCGTACCGAGCATCGCATACAATATGCTTCACATTCTATTTCGTTATTACTTTTCACTTGACCGCTTTAACAAACATCATAATCGTTTTGACAAGCATACAACTTAACGTAACGTCTCGCGTTGTCATCGCGTCAAAATATACGACACGGATACGTTAGAAAAGCTCTTCTTCGAACGTTTAATACGTACACGATTTGAGAAAATTGCACCAGTCAACGAAACATACACTTCTACCTACCAAGACCCTATATCTCTACTCGGAAATGTAAATAAAAACAAAAAAAAAAAAACGGAAGAAACAAAAACAAATTAGGTGGTAGAGTGAAGAGAGGAAAACAACAACAACAACAACAAATAGGTAATAGATTGGAAAAAACAATAACAAGGCAATTTCTCACATAGGTATGCGCAATTGTAAAAAAAAAAACAAAAAAACAAAAAAAAAAGTAATGAACGATCCGATGAATGAATGAATGAATAAACAAAATAAAACAATAAAATAACAATTTCGATGAACGAATGGAGAGAGAAAAAAAATCAAATTTCAGCCATCGATATCCAACTTACTACAGATGATACCATAACACTACGTACTATAGAAACATGCGTGATAAAATATTATAATAATACGAATATGTACTCATATCCAAGCTCAACATACGTAATCAAACATTTCCAAATACAAACGAAATTAAATTATTTGAACGAATCACTTACACAATCCAGTTAACGGTTAAATTCAACGACGACATTTTAATCAAATGACTAGATCGGTAAAAGAAAAAAAGAAAACAAACAAACTTGTGTTACGTATCGTTAGTTACACCTTCGTTCATGTTTTTTTTTTTTTTTTTTTTTTTTTGGTAAAAA
>FIZR01003839.1:0-14364 GCA_900060175.1 Ferrisia virgata
GACGCGTAAAGAAAGACAGAGAACACTAGCGCATTTACTAGTCGAATCTTGAGCGCTTTGCTTACAGCGGAGTCGGCCCAGATTTTCTTCAGACGAGTCATTGCACTACGTGTTACTTGTGCTCTGTGACGTATTTCAGCCTCGCAGCCGCCGTTGTTTTCTACGATGGAGCCGAGATACGTGAATCTGTTAACAACTTCGATTCCATCGATTTCTTGTATCTCTGGTGAGTTCTTCTCCAGCCGATCCACCACCATGATCTTCGTCTTCGCTTTATTGATCATTAATCCGTACTGCGTGCTGACCTCTTCCAGGCACCGTAGTATTTCGATCATGTATTCAACGCTCGACGCTACCAATGTCGTATCATCAGCATATCTGAGGTTTGAAATTCGAACCCCACCGATCGACACTCCTCCTTTCCACTCGTCTGAGTCATCGTCGGTTCTGCTGGTTGCTAGCTGTTGTAGCGTTTCACGTATGATATATTCGCCGTACAGGTTGAAGAGGAGCGGAGATAAGATGCAGCCTTGGCGCACACCTCTCTCCGGATGGAAGTTTCCTGAAGTCGTTGCTCTATTAATGCGAACATTCGCCGTTCCTCCTTCATATAGGCGCTTGATCAGCCACACCAGATGTTTTGGAGCCCCCATCTCCAGTAGAATCCGCCATAGTTTCTGCCATTGTACACAATCAAATGCTTTCTTGTAGTCGACGAAGCACAATATAGTTCTGACGTTGTATTCCCGAGCTTTTTCGATGAGTAGTCTGAGATTAAGAATTTGTTCTCTGGTGCCTCTGCCTCTCGTGAATCCTGCCTGCTCTGGTGGGATTTGGGTGTGCATGATTGCGTACAAACGATTGTAAATAATCTTCAAAAGTACCTTGCTTGCATGTGAAATCAGCGAAATCGTGCGGTAATTTTCACAATTCTCTGGGGATCCTTTCTTGTAAAGCGTAACATATGTTGACTGCCTCCAATCCTCTGGCCAATCGCCAGTCTGCCAAATGGCATTACATATGTTATGGATCCTATATGTGAGTTCTTTACCACCAGCCTTAAATACCTCAGCAGTTATATTATCAGGTCCGGGAGCTTTATTCTTTTTCAGGTACTCAATGGCGCTGGTGACTTCCTCATACAGGATGGATGGCTCTGACTCTTCGATTGTGCCAAGTCTGGAGTCGTCGTGTTCTTTCTCCTCGTCTTGGTACAGCTCTTTGCAATACTTCCGCCATACTTCCGCCACCTCCTCGGCATCAGTTTTTATATTGCCCCTGTCATCGCGAATGATTTGCTTGCTGGCTTTGAATTCCCGTGTGATTGATCGGATTTTTTGGAAAAGGAGCCTCGTCTCATTTTTCTCTGCGTGCATTTCGATTTCCTCGCAGATAGAAGATATGTGGTTATTTTTATCACGTCGTGACAGCTTGTTGATTCGTCGTGAGAGCCTCTTTCTCTCTTCACTGTTCTCCTCAGTTCGTGGCAGAGTTCTGCGTTCTTCGATTACCGCGATGGTCTCGTCTGTGAACCAGTGCTTCCACTTAGTAGGTGAGGTTTGAGGATGAGTTTTAGAGTACGCCTCTAGGACATGACTCTTCAGCTCTATCCACTGCTGGTCTGCTGTTGGCGTTTCAAGATTTTCGATGTTGCCTTTTGTGTCTCGCAGTGACTGTTCAAGCGCAGCGCATAGTACTTTTGGCTTGGTTACTTTCATCGCCTGAGGTGCTGTCTTCCTCCTAGGTACTCGTAGCTTCAAACGCAGCTCAACCACGAGTAACCTATGATCTGATCCACATTCTGCGCCTGGGAGGGTTTTTGCATTTTTGCAAGAGGATCTCCATCTCTTGTGGATTAAGATATAGTCAATCTGATTTCTATACCTATCTCCTGGCGACGTCCATGTTACCAACCGTCTTACATGATGCTGGAACATTGAGTTGACAATTGACATCTCCGAGTTTATTGCAAATTGTAGGAGGTCCTCTCCTCTCTCATTACGCTCTCCTATTGCATGTTTACCGACGATATCGCGTATGTGGTGGTCCTGCGAGGTGTTTCCAATTTTTGCGTTGAAGTCGCCCAGGATCACCACAACTTCTCTACGTGGCAGCGAGTTCAGCGTGTCTGTCAGCTGGTTGTAGAACACGTTCATCTCTTCTTCGTCAGCCTCAGCCGTAGGGGCGTACACTTGTATCAGATTGAGATTAATTGGACTTGTATTCAATCTTACTAGAAGTATACGTTCGCTGATTGGGTTGTAGCCTTTCACCATATGAGTAATGGGTTTTGCTATCAGAAAAGCTACACCACGGCGATGTGTTTTATCGCTGCTTGATGCGTAGACTACGTAATCGTGCCCGTTGAAATGTCCAGTTTGCGTGTAATGAGTCTCCGAGATGCCGCAAATGGGTATGTTGTTTCGGAGTAGTTCTCTTTCGACGATACGTAGTTTACCAGTGGTGAGTAGTCCGCGTACGTTCCATGTTGCTAAGCGATTCACATGCCACAATTTGAGCTTTTCGGGTTTAAGCTGCTGCTGGTGTTGATGACCGGTCGCATATTTCACATCCTGATCCCGGACACCAGGACGCCGGTCGCTAGCCGGATCGCATGGCACATCATCTATTCGATTATTTGACATATTCATGGTTTCATGGGAAGGTACTTCGGTGGTTTCCCCTTGCCTACCGAAGGATTTTCTGTTAGGGTTTACTCCCTTAGCCGAGTGGTCCAGTTTTCAGGCGCTGGATACTCGCCTGCTCGCTCCAAAGGTAGATCTTTGCCCGGGGCTAGGAGAGTGAGCGAGTTGTCGGTAAGCTGCAGGTGTTGTGCAGGTTGAGTCGAACTGCGGTATTTACTAGGGTATAGCACTCGGCTTGCTGTATCCCACCGCTACCTCTACCGACTGGAGAGTTCTGCTTTAGCTTCTTCCATCAGCACCAAGCCTGCCGAAGGTTGAATTACCACCCCGCACGACTAGGACGCGCGGAACTCTCCTGGTATGTTGCGTCGATTCGTATCACTGTCGATGGGACTGGCATCTTGTGGCAGTATTGACTACTTCTAGAGATGGTAACTCTAGTGACGAACACACCTTACCCCCTGCGGGGCAGCATGTATATAAAAGTATAAAATAAAAATAAAATTTACTTTAAAATCCCTCCGTCCCCTCTCTCATGATTAAGAGTTGAAAAATCTGTAAATTTTTTTACCTTGACCTTGAGCTGTTTTGTGCTGAATTTAGGTTGTTGCATCGCTTTGCGATACTTTTTTCCTAACCAACATTGAGGATAGGAAGGGCTTAATACGACTGAAAAGTCGTGACCCGTTTCAGCGTCGTGACCCCTTTCAGCTTCCTAGTTTTGTTTGGAGGAAAATTATTCTAGAAATGAACTTTAAAAAATCAAAACATGAGAAAATCTGATCAAAAAATCACATTTTTAGAGCTGTGAAGGAATGCAATGGAACTAAAAAGTTGGATCCCTCAAAAGGCACATCTAGAGCTTCTGCTGAATGTACATACCAAAATTCAACTTCCTAGCTCATTTTGGTGTGGTGATAGGGGAGGAATAGCCCTTTTTTAAGGTCAAAAAAAGGGGAAACCCTTATATCTCCCCTCCTAATTGACCTAGGAGATTGATTTTTGGATATGTTATGCAACTTTAAATTCTTCATCAATTTATTTAAAAAGGGGTAATTTTTTCGTTTTTGGCCCCTCAGCACCCCCTGTCTCAAAATGAGGCAAAACTAATTTTTGACCCAAGGTCATCCTCATTCATATGTATCTAATCCTCCACCAAACTGAGCCGATTGACCGAATTGAAGCGATTTTGGCGAGTATTGAGCAGAGTAAATGATTTTAATGTTCGGAAAAAGAAATAAAATGAAGTTAATATAAATATCTGACATGGCCAAAAATTGTCGTAATGGTCTTCTAGGGCCCTAAAACATATTTTGTTGATATTCTCCCTCTCATGCGCTGTTGGTCGATAGACTGTAATAGCCTGGTTTTCATTGACAATATGACATGGAAAATCTGGCTAAAAAATATGAAACTTATCTACTATCGATGTTTTGTAAAAGCTGTAGACTTCCACGATAGATACCTTACTTAATGTGCATGAATATATTTACCTACTAGAAGTATCAACCAATTTTACTTACTTCGGATCACTAGATCTAAACATGCGATTGTATTTTTATACAAGTTACGAGGCTATAAGATATCAAATTCACCAGCACACCATATTATAAAACATTAAAACCGAATTCTCTGTAAGTAGTATTTGAATACTGTGTTCATTTCATTTTCATTGCTGGTAGTAGAGGTATGAGAACCGACAATTTCACAGGATAATGTAAACAAAGAAAAAAATAAGTTACTTCTTTTTGCGCCATTTATTATAATTTTTTTCAACTGAGGTTGTGAAAAAAATGTGCGAGTGATTTTTGTTCTCCCATAACGATATAAGACAGCAAATCCTGAAAAGAATTTTATCAACTGTATGCACAGTAATTGATAAATACTGAATATTTCAGTTTAGAATTTTCTTCACCATTTTTGTATGTTGTACTCTGGTCATACCAAGAAACAGATCCCATAATTAATGATTTCGGATAGGAGGAATGGAGGAAGAAGATGAACGTTCCCACTACTCAACCAACATTGATAAGAAATAGCTTGAATTAATATTCAATTAGCTTACAACAAGCTTTGCCTACACGTATATTTAGTTGTTGAATGTGGGTACATTGATAGTACCTTGTGTTTTTTCATTTTTTTTTAACAAGATCCATGCATACTAAATATATTAATACAAAGACCTAGTTAGCCCTGAGATTTTCATGAAAATCATTTTGCGGAACGTATGCCATGTTTCATAATTTATAATTTTTGTATTTCATTCGATGACACATTCAAAATATACTTGCGAGTAGATTTTAATTTATTTATGGGCATTGATGGATTTTTTTAATCAATTTTCAACATTTTTTACTAATTTTTGTCATAATTTTACCCTATTTTCAGAAATTTTTCAAGATTTTTGGCGATGGTTTTCGACGATTTTTTTTTCATATTTTAGGTAAATTTTCATGTATTTTTTAACGCCAACTTTGTGAGTTGGCAAAAATGATTTTAAAATTCTGAAAATTGATCAGAAAACAACGAAATAATATTGAAAATAGGCGAAAGTGACCAAAAAATCGTTGAAAACTATTGAAAATTGGGTATAAGTTTTACAAAAAAGGGTAAAAATTGCAGAATAATAATCAACCATCATTAAAAATAATTGTCAAAAAGTATGTGAAAATCGATCTGAAATATGAAAAAAAAATCATAAAAAATATGAGTAATGTGAGTAGTAAGTGTAGAAAATTTATCGAAAAACACAAAAAAATCTTCAATATGTGAAAATTTACTTAAAATATGAAAAAAATCGCTGAAAGTCACCTAAATTTGAAATATTGGGATGCGATTTTTTGAAAAAAGGAACTACATTTACAAGTGTTGAATATGTAAAGCTATTTACCGAACATGTTCGAATGAAAGTAAGTTCGAGTACATAATTGCGGAAGAATTTTTCATGTGTATTATCCGAATCTGTGATTAAAACTCCTCCATCATTCATTCTTTTTTCGAAAACAGTACAAACATGAATCATTAATTTTTAAACACCTTCACTAAAAATGTAAAATAATGAAATATTAAAACGAAATAAGTTTTTTCGAGATGAAATTAAAAAAAACGCATCGCATTGTGGGTAAGAAGGGTTCAATGGGGCGAAAAAGTCGAAACCCCCAAAAGGCACATCAAGAGTCCCTACAGACGGGAGATACCTAATATCAACTTCCTAGCCCAATTTGGAGGCGAGTTATGCGAGGAATAAGCTCAAAATATAAAAAACGACCAAAAACTTACTTTTTTGGGGATGTGAGGGGGTAAAATGGACCTAAAACGTCAAAAGCCCCAAAAAGCAGGCACATCCAGGATTTCTAATAAATATACATTCCACATTTCAACTTCATAACTCAATTTGGTGATGAGATAGAGAAGGAACAGCATGTTTTTAAGGTCAAAGAGGGGGAAAACTACCATATTTTCCCTCCTAATTGACTTAGTAGGTTGATGTTTGAATATGATGTACAACTTTTGATTCTCTATCAACTGGCTTAAGAAGTAGACGTTTTTGCGTTTTCAATCCCTCAGCACCCCCTCCCCTAAATTGGGCATTACTGAATATTGACCCAAGTTCATCGCCACTCAGATATATCTAATTAGTCGCCAAACTGAGTCGATTGGCCGAATTGGAGCGATTTTGGTCTGTATCGAGCAGAATAAATGATTCTAATGTTGGGAGGAAAAATAAATAAAAATAAATTTCTGGCATAGTTAAAAATCGTCGTAATGGTTTTCTAGTACCCCAAGCGGATTTTGTTGATATCCCCCTCTCTTCCGATGTTGGTCGATAGACTGTAATAGCCTAGTTTTCATTGGGAATATGGCATAGAAAATCAGGCTAAAAATGAGGGAGGGAGTAATGAGAAATGAAGTGTACATTCAATTTACACGGGGCCTCCATATCGCTGAGCTCGCCCCTGTGCCCGAGTGGAGCGAGGGCAAAGTGCCTCATGCGTCTATGTGGTGATATTTGTGTGTGACATTATAGCATCCGGAATGAATCACACTTGGCTGTCTGAATACATTGTGTTTCCAGTTCTCGTAGAGAGTTTGCTGTTGGAAGTTTCTTCCATGATGGAACTGAAGAGCGCTTTAAATGTAGCTCTAAATTGATTGCTCAGACAATAATAAATAGTAAAGTTGCAAGCTGCAGAAATATGTGTTAACGAGTTGAAAACCTCCATAGCGTAATAATAGTACTTCCAAAAAAATTTAGGACCGTAATATGCTGTTAAACATAGTGCCACTCCATGGGGAACTTCGCCCAATATAAAAAATCCTAATATTACCAACAGGATTTTTGTAGTTCGATTGGTTTGTGTGTTGATTTTTTCTTGTATTTTGACATGATACGAATTATTACGTTCACCTGTCATCATTTTTTTGCGTTGCGCCTTCGATTTAATCAGGGAAACGATCAACCTAAAGAAAAAACCTAGATATATGGTGTATCATCAGTGATGAAGTGTTAGCCAGTGTGGTTGCATTTTACTCACCTGTAGCTGATTACAGCCATTATGAACGAAGGTAGTAGTTTCACAAAAATACCGTACGATAAAGCAGCAACACAGTATAAAGCTGGATAATTTTCGATCGGGTATTGTATCTCATATACTGTAGTCGTATTGTTTGAAACCGTGAATTTTGTAATCGGGCATCCGTTTTGATCGAGCAGTCTGTCCATGGGTTCAACATTTGAAACGGAATAAGGCACCATTATCAGCAGTATTCCAATTACATACGCTGATATAATTATCTTTCTTGTCATATCCGTATTGCACCATTCGCGTTCCTTTAGCGGATGTATGATGGCTATGTAACGCCATACAGCCAACATAACTGCCAATAATACGGATATTTGGCGAAACATGCAAGCGATATGGTATGCAATATAAGAAATCATTTCCCATATGTATGTCCTGTGCACTTGAATGGAGCATTTTGTCACTCGAAAGTATTCGTGCCACGAACGCAGTGAAAAAGCGAGAGTGGTGAATGATTCTGTAATGGCTAGGTGAATAAGTATCGTGTTTGTTGGCGAAACAATATTTTTTCTTGTGAGTACAGCGATGACAAATGCATTAGAAACGACTGTAACTAAACAAAATATCATATCTACGTATCCGCATATTTTCATGTTAATGTACGAATGATAATCAGTTGGTTTTCTCCAAAATCGATCTTCTTCATTTTCCATATTACTTTATTCCAATCGAAATCTGAATAATGAAAGGAAGTACTTTTTTGAATTTCTTATAACATGTGTTTTGAGTGGTTTTGGAAGTAACATCCATTAAAGGTAAGGGCACTAATTATGGGCTAGTGCCTAATATGGACTAGCTTTATTTCTTGTCCGCGAGTGGCATATTCTGAATGCTTTTTTGCCAAAGCTGCGGGCAGTAAACTCCTGTAACATAAATGTAAAAGTTGGAGGTTTTTCAGAAAAATATATATCGTGCAATAAATAATGAGTAAACATTGCTAAAACTTTGAAATTTGAGTTTTAGTAAAGCTTTACCCAAAATCGTACGTATGTTTTTCAATCTATTTACTATATTTATTTAAAAAAAGGAATTGAAAAATAATGCGATTTGTATTCAAACTACTTTTTTGAAAGGAATAAAATACCCGTGTTTGTTTGAAATACGTAAACAATTAAACTTTGATTTGTTTAAAATGTTCGATTTCAATGCTTTTTTCAGTTATTATTCAGTCTTATTAAAATTATTATAATAAATGCAGATTCATATATATGAAAATTGATTGAAGTGGAAGTGAACGAGAGTATTGAAAAATAGATGTACTGTTTTTAGTCTGATTTTCTATGTCATATTATCAATGAAAATCAGACTATTACAGTCTATCGACCAATGGCGGATGAGGGGGCGGGGATATCAAAAAAATCCGCTTTGGGGCTCTAGAAGACCAAAAAGACAATTTATAGCCATGTCAGATATTTATCCGCTTGATACCGACCAAAATCGGTCCAATTCGATCAATGGGCACAATTTGGGAGTGGATTAGGTATATATGAATGAAGATGAACTTGAATCAAAATTCAGTAATGACCCAATTTGGAGGAGGGGGCGCTGAGGGGTGAAAGACGAAAAAATTGCCTCTTTTTACTCCAAGTTATAAAGAATCGAAAGTTGTATAACATATTCAAAAATGAACTTCTTAAGTCAATTAGGAGAGAAGATATGAGTGGTTTCCTTCTTTTTGACCCTGAAAAAGGGCTGTTCCTCCCGTATTGCCTAATCCAATTGAGCTAAGAAGTTGAAATTTGGTATGTACATTCAGTCGAGGCCCTAAATGTGCGGTTTGAGGGTTTCGACTTTTCAGCTCCATTTCACTCCCTCACAGCTCCAAAAAAGTAGTTTTTTATTGGGTTTCTCATTTTTTGATTTTTTTGAGTTTATTCCTTACAAAACTCCCCTCCAAATTGAGCTAGGAAGTTACGTCAATCAATTTTTATAAATAATTTTAATAAAAATAAAACTGAATAATGATTGAAAAAAGTACCAAAATTCAAAAATTTTAGACATGTCAAAGTTTGTTTACGATCCTTTAGTACCCTATGTCAAGTTAGAGCAAAAAACGAAATTATTGTTATTAAAATTATTTGTTTCACTTATTTTGATGGCTATTCTGAAAGTTTTCATTAATTGAAGTTTTGTACCTTTCCGTCATACTAATTAATTTTACACTGATGTGAAGGTAAGTTTTTTTCAGAATTTTCCAAAAAGACTAATTTTAGTAAAAAATTCTTTGATCCACTTAAAATTTTTCAGAGGCTTGCGGATTCGATATGTTAAAGTAGACGAATGAAGCTACATTTTAACCCATTTACCCCAATCCTGTCTCTATTACAGCGCTGTAGACATTGGCTAACAAAAATTTGGTCCATAATAGGTACCCTTACCCATGTTAATAGCTCAATATCTGTTTCTTTGCGAAACCAGCTAATATTAAACCAATTCTTATAGTTGTTTAAATAAAAGTACATTGCATGAGGTCTGAAAAAAAATGTTTGAAAATTCTTTAAAAACCTTTTCAAGTACTTTCATTTAAGTGCAAAATTTTGGCGCATTTTCGAACTCATATGAAAGGAATTCGAGAAAAAAATCAAAGATTTCCTACAGTTCAAGTGTGGGTGCATCGACCCTCTTTTTAGATTTTGAAAATTATCATGGAACATGGTCGGAACACTTAAAAAAATTTTCAAATGAAAAATTTGTAATATTTAGCTCTAAATTTTCGCTGCACTATTGTTACACGGTGAGTTTCAAGTTCTTGTCTTAAATACATCTTAAGTTTTATGTAGAATAAGTATCGAAAAACAATGAAATTCTAGAAAAATCTTTCTGTTGTAACCAGATTATTAGTGAAAAATTAAGCCTTGTTGATATTTCGCAGCTAAAAATTTCTAATATTTTGTTACCATTTACAAAAGAGAAAATGTATCGAAAATAAAATTGCGCATGTATTTGAAAAAAAGATAACAGAAAAAATTTCGAAACACGCACGTATGTATTGTAAAGCATGAAAATCAAAATGTGACATCACAGCAATATGAATAAACCATGCTTTCGTGAGATAGTGATTTTGTAGTGGACCGATTTTCAAAAAATTGTTTTAAAATTTTCATCTATAATATGTTCGAAAACTGTTGATATGTCAAAAAAACACTGAGAAAAAAATTATTTCAATTGTCTATACTATTGATGCGATGTAAAAACAGTAGAAGATGGTGCTAAGTATGTTTATGAGTACGTGAATATTTATTTATCTGTATCAACCAATTTTACTTACTAGCGATGAATAAATCAATAAGAGGTAATCGTATTTCAGTAGAACTTCCAAACACTACAAGATATTGGATACACCAGCACGTCATATAACAAAATATTAAAACCGAATTTCCTCTAAGTAGTATCTGAATAATATATTCATTTCATTATCATTACTGGTAGTACAGGTATGAGAACTGCGAACTTCACAGGATAATGTAAAAATAGTAACTTACACATTTTTTGTGATTTTTTTTCAACGAATCGTGTGAAAAAATGTGCAATTGATTTTTTTTCTTCGCCTAACGCTATAAAATGGTGAATGTTAGAAATGATTTTATCTGCTGTTTACATTATATTTTAGAATTTTTTTTACTTCAATTAATATTTAATTACCAGTCAACAACATGGTCATAAGGACGAAAATACCTGTTCTTCAAGCAGATTGTAATTCCATTTTAACATGCGTTTGAGGAGACACACATGTTACTCATTTCAATGTTTGTTGAGAATGGAAACCTGCCAAATGAATTTTAACGTCGAAAGATGATTAGTAGCGCATTCTACAGGCTACAGTTGACTGTCAACCGTGTACCATCAAAATTTGAACAGTTAAAATCTAGATTGTTCAGATTTCGATGACCTAGATGTTGATGGCCTTAACACTGATGGTCAGCTGTTCTGGACTGTTAACGTCTGGATCGTCAACAGGTGTATTAAGTTCAACAAAAAAGTTGAATATTATGAAAAAAATGCTAAGTAATTGTAAATTTCCTGCGTTAAAAAGAAATCACGAATTTTTTTAAAGTTGTGCCACAAACTGCGAAAGAGATAGCAGAAAGAATTTTAAAAATTTGCTCAACATTTTTTTGTCAACATTCGAGTTGACGATTAAGATGATGCTGCATCTTGATGGTTCACTATTGGCAGTCAACTTTTGCCAATCTACTGTTGAATGTCAACAATTGATGGTCAAGTGTTGATGGATCTGAACTGTCACGAATTGGCAGTCTAAATCTTGATGGAGCGGATGTTGATGGTCGACTATTGTTGCTCAACTCTTGACTACCAACTCCTGGCGATCAAGTGTTAGAAAATCTGGATTGCCAGTAGTTGGATTACGTTCGACTAAAAAGTTGAGCATTGTAAGCAAAAAAGTGCTAAGCAATTTTTCAAAATTCTGATTGTTGAAAAACATCATATTGATGAAATTTGGATTTGTGCTGAAGTGAGAGAGAGGTAAAATTCTCACAGGCTTAGGATTACAAATTACGTTGATAAATTTAGGATGAGAATCCTGTTATATAATAGACTAGTCTTGTGTGGAAGGATATCATTTGATAGTTGCAAATTGTAATGTACGAGATAAAATGTTTTTTTTATGAGAAAAATTTTAAAAATAAGCTTTGATTTGTCTTTTTTTTTTCTTTAACACAATTTCAACAAATGCTTCTCATTCATGTTTTTCGGCTCTATTTTCAGAACTATACACATGTAAACATTAGTCATTAATTGATGGCAATTGAGCGAAACACTCAAGTACCTATGAATTATGCCAAATTCAGATGGTAAAAATTTCAGTCCTTCCCAATCTGAGGAAAATCATTTTTTTCCCACCATTGATTTCATTTTTTATGTACAAGAACTATATTCAACTCAGATTTAAAATCAAACCCGTCCAAAACTTTCGTTTTTCACCATAAACATATTTATGCACCTGTTGGGCAAGGCGTTTATTCAATTGTTTCAGAGCTCTGAACTTAATTCTTACATCATAAGTTGAGTAACTCTATTCAATCTTTCAATTACCTATTCTGTCATGAACCATTTTGTTTTTGGAAAAAGAAATAAGTCTATCCGTTTTATTTTGGTGAAAACATGTATTGGTGTACATTAACTTAAAATTGAATCTTTTTACAAAAATGAATGAACGCTTTAAATCAGATACCTCGTACTTTATTCATTTCAGGTGGAAAAAATTGAAATGTATGTATGTAAATCTTATTCCGATTCCCTGGTGTGCCAAACTGACTTGAAAATTACAAAAAATTTGAACAGTGTGGGTATATACTACATAGGAGTTACAATTTTTTTCTGTTTTTTACTAAATCTGTAAATTATTTCAGATCAATGTATACTAAATTTTCAAAGAATTCTCGTAACATTGCACTTATGTCAGTTTTATGAATAAGATAACGAAAGATTTTACCTCTGAAAATTTTTTCTTGATTTTTGTGCTTGAAATGTGTGAAAATCCCTCCATTGCTATGCTGCTGGTAAGAACTTGCTTCCAATCATACGTAATGGAGTGGGATTGTTCGGTTTGGTGCTAGATGATTGATGAATGTTGTTTCGTGTTTTATCAATTTCTAATAGAGGTGGACATTTCAGTGGATAATTGACTATTCTGTGGTGCTTTACTACCGAATGTGAACAAAGTTCTGAAAGTTTTTCTGAATTGACTGCTCATAAAATAATAAAGTATGAAGTTGAATGACTCAGCAATATGACTTAGAGAGTTGCAAAATTCCATTCCGTAATAGTAGTACTTCCAAAAGAATTTAGGACCATAAATTGCATTAAACATACAGAATATTCCATGCGGAACTTCTCCCAGTATAAACAACATTAATATTAATATTAAAAATTTTGTTGTTCGATCAGTTTGTTGGGTTAATCGTTGTTCAAACTTGTTGTAAGTATCACAATGTTTGAATTCTAACATTCCTTTAAGGGTTTGATGCATCTTTATCAGCGATACAATTAATCTGTAAAAGTTAAATTGCTAGCCTAAGAATTGAATTTTTCCAATTAAATCACACCCAGTTAGTCCCCAAATCACTGTATGAAGCGTTTCACTCATCTGTAAATTATAACACCTAATGCAATCAATGATAATATTTTTATGAATATACCATAGAAGGCAAATGTTATGTGGTATAGTATCGGATAATTCTCAAGTGGTATTTGAAATTCATATATGGTTACATTCTCTCCAGTGGTAAAATTTGACGTTGAACATCCATATTGATCAAGCAACTTGACTACAGGTTGAACCTGTACACCAAGAAAGGGAATTATTGAAATGAAGAAAGAAAATACATATCCGACTACAATCCAAGTATGAGTAATCTACATATTGCACCAATCACGTTCCATTAGTGGATACGAAACAGCTATATAACGCCATACAGCCAGCATTACTGCCATCCAAACTCCAATGTGTCTGAATAAGATCGCAACCATGTAACAATAAGTTGAAACAGTTTCCCATATGAATGTCCTGTGCTCTGCAATTGAACACTTTCGTACTCGAAAGTATTCGTGCCATGCCAGTGCTAAGTATGAAAGATCAGCGAGCGATTCGTTAATGGCTATGTGGTTGAAAATAGTATTTATCGGTGAAATCATGGTTTTTCTCATCAACACCAAAGCAGTGAAAATATTAGAAATCACAACAACTGTGCAACATGTCATATCAGTGTAACCTAGAATTTTCAAGCTGTAAAAGGAATGGTATTCGGTAGGTTTTCTCCAAAAATAATCTTCGACATCATCCATTTATATCTGCTGTAAAGATGCTGATCTGTAACAAAAATTATAAACCTCTTGGTAATTTCATTTGTATTATTCTTAATAGCTGTTCATTTGATATTTAAGAGAAACTCAAAAATACAATCATAATTTTCCCTACTTTTTATTCTTGATTTTTTTTATTGACTGATTTCAATGTTTTATTTTATTATGATTAAAAAAAAAATGTTTCACATTAAAAATTCAAGACCCGACTAATCACCTTTTTGCCAATAGTGCTTTCAAAGTCACCTTCTGATGTGTCTAGTATTGTGTGGAAGGGTATTATATGATGGTTGTAAATTGTAATATGTGAG
>FIZR01003840.1:0-13101 GCA_900060175.1 Ferrisia virgata
TTACTCCGCTCGATACCGACCAAAATCGCTCCAATTCGGTCAATCGGCTCAGTTTGGCAACAGATTAGATATATATGAGTGCGGATGAACTTGAGTCAAAATTCAGTTATGCCCCAATTTGGGGCAGGGGGTGCTGAGGGCTCAAAATTGCAAAAATGTCCCCTTTTTAAGCCAATTGATAGAGAATCAAAAGTTGTGTAACGTATCCAAAAATCAACCTCCCAGGTCAATTGCGAGGGGAGATATGGGGTTTCCCCTCTTTTTGAGCTTGAAAAATGCTGTTCCTCCCCTATCTTCCCACCTAATTAATCTAGGAAGTTGAAATTTGGCATGTACATTTAGTTGGGGTCCGAGATGTGCCTTTAAGGGGTTCCAACTTTTTATGTCCATTGCAGCCCCTCACAGCCACAAAAAAGGGGTGTTTTGATAATTTTTTTAGTTCGTTCCTCGCATAACTCTCCTCCAAATTTAGCTAGGTAATTGAAATTTGGTATATTCATTTAGTAGGGGCCCTAGATGGATCTTGTGGTGGTCTCGACTTTTTACCCCCATGGAACCCTTACTACTTGCAGTGATTTTTTTAAATTCTCATGATTGCAGAGTGTGTTACGAAAATCAGGCAGCGATGCTTTTTTCTCTCTCTTATTTAGGATCAAAAATTTTCCAATTTCGAGAGAAATTCAGCCTGTGTGAAGGTACGAACTTCTACTAAGTATGTAGAAAGTGTATATTCCGCTGATACTAAATGTAGATATGTTAGGGCTTAGTTGTTGACATGAGAGCTATGTGTGTTTAAATCAACGTATTGAAAGTGCCTTTGGCTCATCATACTAACGAATGAATTACATAGGTAGGTAGGTTTATTACATGTAAGTCCTCGTACCACATGCATACGTATGCTTCTATTAGTAAATTCGGAACAAGCGTTACATGGGGTACCTGAGGTACAGATTTTCATACGTAGTAGGACAACGACGAAAGGAAGACCTGATGATGCCGAACTGTACGTACCGTACATGGCATATCGCAGTGTTTAGGTCGAGTCGTAATGAACTTACGAACACGAAGAGAAGGTAGATAGAGATAGAGATAGAGACAACGCACGAGAGAAAATAGACGTATAGCGTCGTGTCGGTAAATTAACTTTAAAAGCTGTTGCCCACCGCGTCGATTTCGTACCGGGCGCGTTTTACCGCGTAAGGCTCGGCCTTTGGGGCCGGATATAGAACTTGGAACAAGGTTGACGCTGAATATTCCATCTCCGGCCTCCGGTCACTTTTATACGAGTTTGCATGTCGTAAACTTTTCACTTTTCAAGTGTCGTTCAATTCGTTAAGTTCAGGAAACGATTATGTTAGTATTGAGTTTAATTATGTGAGACGAGAACCCTTTCGTTATAAGCTTCGACCCTTTCAGTCGGCTTCACCTGTTCGACCCTTTTTTTTTTCTATACTCTTCGCGCGTTCGATCGTTCCTTTTTTTTTTTTCGCAGACGTGTAGAAATTAGAATTCCATCGTTACAATAAATTAACAGAAGCGGAAAATCATGTTTCACGCTTATTGAATGGTGAATGAGTTTATTACGAATGAAATTTATTTTTCAGCGTCGATGAACGAGAAGTGACGAAATTATACGCATTGCCAATAGATGAATTGGATTTTTTTTTATAATCTTAATTAACATTCGCTATAGGTGTGATATGGACGTGGACGGGAATATCAACCTAGTTTTTTTTTTCAGCCGGATTCCACTATCGTGATTTTTTTTCAAGTTTTTGTTTTGTTTTGTTTTTTGTGAACCATCGGAACTGTACGTAGAATAAGGGTCGTATCCGGGAACTCGGCTATATTGTTGACCCGATTTTTTTTATTCTGTTTTGGAGTGAAAAATTCTACTCACCAGGATAGTATGTGCGGGTGGGACTTTTCAATGTTTAAATACCTCCTCTCTGGTGGTTTCGGTTAAATTTGTAGCTCGCATAAATCGACATACACGCTGCACACACTTTTAGATAAATTATTCGATACTTTTGCAGTCTTTTTTAATGTCGCGTCACAGTGAAAAAAACTAACTAAAGATGGGTAATTCGGTGTATTTGAATTTTCGCGAATGGGTTTATGAATAATGGACGTAAGTGGTGATATTTTGTTTTATTTTCATTTCGTCTCGTTATTTTGAAACGCCTTTTAATTTTATTTAGAAGCTCGGAGTATGCATGTTGAGGGTATTAATTGATCAACAATCGAATAAAAGTGTTAAAATCATAAATTTCGTCCAAAAATGCCGAATTTTTAGGTTGATGTTGTGTGAAGACATTGTAATGGCTTCCCATAAACACGTAGAATTTGGAGGAGGAAGCGTGGAAATCGTGGAATAAATTACTCAAAAATAAGTTACGTTGGTTGCAATTTGTTGTTAAATTCTAACCCGGTTGAACTTTTGTTTTGATTCAAATTTCATGCGCTATATTCATGTGCAATGTACAGAAAGAAAGAAAAAGTGTAGAACTGGGAGAAGCTACTAACTTATTCCTTGTTGTTTGGATAAGTTGTTAAAATTTGAAAATTTTGATAGTAGAGTTTTGCGATGCTAGTTGTTATCAATAGTAAGGATATAGGCGGAGATAAGTTAATTTTTTAGTGGGAGGAAGGGGGCGCTTAATTTCAAAAAAGCGACGTTTGATATACTACAAAAATTTGCAAGATACCAAGTGTGAAAGGTACAAAAATATCACTTATTAAATTTTCTTCAAAATATTTAAGATTGAAAGGGCCTTGCTCAATATGTAGAGGGCTTTGGAGGCCCAATGCCCTCCCTACCTCTGCCTATGGGTATGAGGGTAGGGTTAATACTGCAGTTGATAGCTAGAACCCCTCAAAAGGCGTATTTTTATGCTACGTGTTAACTTTTAACGCCCTAGCTTGATATAGCGATAAGATGGACGAGGAACGGCCTTTATTCAAGGTTGAGAGGCGTAAAACCTTTCATATCTTCCCTACGCTGATAATTTTTAAAATTTTTGGCCCTCCGCAACCTTTCTTCAAACTAGGGCATTATTGAATTTTGACCCTAGGTCATCCCTACTTAAATGTATATTTAAAATATACTGTCAATTTAAGTCTTAAGAGGTGGGGGGAGGGGGGTGGATAAGAAGAATAAATATTTGGCTTGGTTAAAAATAGTCTTAATTGTCTTTTTAGAACCAAAAACGGATTTTGTTGTTAATCCCCTCTCTCTTCTTTGTAGTTCGATAGTTCATAATAGCCTGATTTTTATCGACAATATGACATAAAAAATCAAAGTAATTAATAATAATTTATATTTTGAAAAATGGATTTTGGAGAGGGCTATTAATTTAATTTTTTTTCATTCATTTTTGTTTTTTCCTATACTTTATTTTGATTATTGTTTAATTTTTTTTTAATTCAAACTTTTTTGCCCTCTTTACTCTTGTTTTTTTATTTATTTTTATTTTTAATTTTATTTTATTACATTGTTTTGTTTTGTTTTCATTTTAATTTATATTTCTGTTTCTGACGTTATGAGGTAATATAGCAACTCAGCAGTGTGATATGGCGGAGTTGTAAATGGCTCACTGAATGGTGTAAGTCAGTGCTGATTCACTTGCATAAGAAAGGAGATGCAAGATTATGCTCTAATTATCGAACAATCGCTCCAATTCCACATGACAGCAAAGTCATGTTACGAATTCTAAAGAACCTGATCAAGGCGTATCTACACAGGCAAATTCCATCTGAACAAGCCGAATTCATGCCAGGAAGAAGCACAAGGGAACAGATAATGAATGTTTGGGAAATGGTCGAAAAGTGGAGGGGGTTTAACATACCTGTAGTGATGTGTTTCATAGATTACGCCAAAGTCTTTGACTGCGCGAATGGGAAGAAACTTTTCAAAGTTTCAAAAGAAATAGAAGTCGCTTCTCTTATAGTAGATGTGGTGAAGTCCCTGTGTGAATTCAATGTTGTGGTGGTGAGAGTTAATGGTCAAGAATCTGAGGCTTTTCGACCAAAAAAAAGCTGTGTGTCAAAGACGAATATTATTCCCACAGGTATTCAACATCTATGGCTTACACATAATTTGGGAGGCTCTGGAACATTGCGCTGGTGGTATTTCCATTGGAGGAAAAAGAATCTCTAATCTGTGATTCGTAGATGATACTACCTTGATTGCTTCAAATGAAGAGAGAATGGTAGAATTTGTCAACCTGGTGAAGATGACTAGCAAGAAACTTGGACTTTGTATTATGCATCAAAAATGAGAGTCATGGTGGTAGATCGGGCCAAGTGTCTTCCAGTTTCTACAGCTCTGAGCGAGTACAAAAAGGTCAACGCCTTCGTATATTTAGGCTCCATCCTCAAAGCAGATGAAGGCTCGTTGGCAGAAATACAGCGCCGAATCGCTCTGAGCAAATTAGCTATGACCAAACTGTGTAATGTCACATGTAATAATAAGATCTCCAGAACGACAAGGAAGACACTTATACTTTCGCTTGTTTCCTTGGTGAGGATATCCTGGACAGTGCGACGAACCAACATTTCAATCGTCAACGAAATACAGGAGCCAGTCAGGCTAAGTGTTTTATGCGAGAAACGTATTCTAGGATATTTTGGACATGTGACCAGGAGAGAAGTCGGAAATCTTGAAAAAGACATTTTCCTTGGTAAGGCTCCTGTTAAAAGAAAGAGAGGAAGGTCTCCTACTAGGTGGCCTGACATCATCAAAGTGTGAATGGGCTCTGTGGTAAGAGCTGCTTCACAGGCACCGGATCGTGATAGGTGACGCACTCTTTAAGGTGCAATACGGTCATAAGCGACTGAGAGCTATTGATGGCGAACGCCAATGAGCAGGAGAGCCGCTGAACCGTAGAACTCGACGCAAATATGCCACCGATGCAATGGAAGTATCCCGATTTCTGAAAACTACAATACTCAGATACACTGCGTTAAATCAAAAGTCTCGTTAGCCTACGAAAACGGCGAATTGCAGCGTAAGTGAGCAAATTATTGTATCGGATCATATCCCCATGATAAGCTGTTTGCAGTTTGTCACCTAATGAAATAAAGCAAATAAGAAATGAAAAGGTGTCCAGCGGTAAACACATTTAAAAGCGTATAATTGCGAAATTTACGAGATGAGGGTTTGACGTCCTACGTACTACAGTTTTGTGCGACGTGTGCAGAGCGCAGGGTGTGCGAATGTTAAAGAGGAAGCAAGAAAGAAGGAATAATTGTATTTGTATAAAGTATTACAGAACCAAAAGACAGTGATGGGGAAATTAGAAACGTCGCCGTTGAGTAAAAGCTTGTGATTGAGGTTCGCATGAAATGATGATAATAAGAGAATAGGAGTACCATAAATGAGGTGTTGTGTGAAGTATGAAACAACGTTGCAATTTACAATATCATTTGTATTCAAAGGTCCATCAGTGTGTCCTAAAATCGTAGCCTTGGTGCACTCCACACGTACGTAGGTGGTAGTTGTAACATTGTCTCATTCACAATCTTTTACATTGATTGATAAGAAGGCACACGATGGTCTACTTTTTCCCATCCCCATATTTCGTAGTATTTAGATCTACTACGTATCTATTACTTACCTTCCTACGTGTATTATGGTATGGTAACATTAAGAATGCAACAGGCAATGCTTACGTACATTAGCGAATCGAAGATGTATTAATCATTCGCCTTCGACCTGTTCTCGAGTCAAAACTTGGCCCCTGTTTGTACACAACGTAACAATACCGATATCGGTCTCTTTTTTTGGTTCTCATTCAAAGTAAATTATTTGAAAAGTGTATTCTAGTATACTAAACCTGGACTACTTAATGATCGCCGTAGCTACTCGTGTTCTACGAGTATACTAGATACCGACGTGTACGCTGTATGGTGTATCTTCATTAATCTTCGGACTATTTCGTTTTCGCTTTTGGCCTTTATAGTTGAAAGTAAAAAGCGTCGCTCGCATTTATATTATTCGCGCAGCATAATACAGAATACACCATTACAATAGCCATCGTATTGTCATCAATTTTTTCGCTGAAAAGGATGTGAAAAAATAGCGCACATTCCGCGACCTGTGACTCGGCTTCACTTATGTTGTATAATGTAAAAAACATTTTAACGACCTTCCTTAAAGTATATAAAATCGAGAAAAGAGCAAAAAGACGAAGAAAATTACCCACGCTATCGCCTAGCAGCCCATATTAGGTATATGCGTATAAAGCGTTTTCCCCGCGAACGTTCAATGTCCTCCTCGACTACGGTGTTTTTTACTCTTCCTCTTACCATTGCAGGTAGATAGTAAAGTAGAGGTGTACTTGTTCGTCGAAGTGTATAACAACGCAGACCCCCGAAAAACATCGCTTTTTCTTACCTACCTTAATGTAATCCTGGTGAAAATGGCGGAAACTTTTCTCTTCCGTTTAAAGAGTGGACGCCTATGTATCCTTACTTGTGTACATTAAGATGCCACTTGTTGCATTTTTTTTCTCTCCTCTTCGTTTTCGTTTTTCTTTCCATTACCTATTTAGTTAAGTGCGTGTAAATAAATCGAGTCTTTCGTGTAGAGTAAGTATGTGTTTTATGAGGTTCAGATTTTCTTTAACGTCTGCCGCGTTATATTTAATTTTTTTAATTTTCTTATCCTTTAAGTCGAGCTAAGTGTGTGTGCGTTGATTATGCTTCCGGCTGTTTAGCGCGTGTTGTAATGACACACGAAATTAGTCTGAAAAGTTTTACTCTTAAAGGGGGAAAGAAAACGTGAAAAGTTAACAGCAGTTTTGTTACGCGTGTTAATTTTTGGCTTTTCTTATATCAGTTACTTATGTGGATTTTAAAACGACTTGTTCTAAGATTTATACTGCGAAAGTGTTGTTTTTATAGCGCTGTGGTTTGACGCGAGTGAGTGCAGGCGAGGAATATTATTCGAAGAAGAGGGTGAGTTTCAACCATACTTTGGATGTCGAGATTTAATTGGCTGATTAATTAGTGTTGTTAATGGGTGAGTAAAAATGATACTCATACGTGGGTAATTTATGTACGAGTCTTATTCCTTTCACTTTTTAACCTGAATTTCTGTATTATTTCGTCAATGAAAACCAAACCATTGCAGATTATGGACCCATGGTGGATGGAGGATGAAATGTCAATGAAATCCGTTTTGGATTCCTAGAAACCCATTTAGACCATTACGAATTATGGACCTATGGAGGATAGAGAGTGGAGTGTCAATGAAATCCATTTTAGATTCTTAGGAAACCATTGAGATCATTTTTGGTATTCATGAAACTAAAATCATTATTGCTTAGCTCAGTACCAACTAAAGTTGGTAAAATTTGGGAAGTGGAGTCAGTTTCGCGACGGATTCGATATTTCTGAGTGGGGATGACCTTCAGTCAAAATTCAGTTACACCCAAATCTGGGGGATGAGGTGCTGAGAGATTAAACTGGAAAAAATCGTTTAATTTTAAGTCTATCGATAGAGAAACAAAAGTTGCATTATGCATCTAAAAATCAACTAGCTAGGTGAATTAAATGGGAAGATGTTGAAAGTTTCCCCCTCCACTCTCGACTTTGAAAGAAATACTGTCCTAGGCATATATCTCCCCCCTCCCCACCCAATTAAGTTGAGAAGATAGAAATTTAGCATGATATTTAGCAGGGGTGCTAGGTGTGGCTTTTATGGATTTTGACTTTTCATCTTCATTACAACCCTTTGCGTACCCAGAAGTGGATGTCCGGCAAATTATGGAAAAGTGCGGAGAGTTCAACATACCTGTAGTGATGTGTTTCATAGATTACACCAAAGCCTTTGACTGTGTGAATTGGAAAACGCTCTTCAAAGTTTTAAGAGACATCAGAGTCGCTGTTCATGTACTAGATTTGGTGGAGTCCCTATATGAGTTCAGTTCTATGGTGGTGAGAATTGATGATGAAGAATCTGAGGTTTTCCAAGTGGAATAGAGAGTGCGTCAAGGATGCATATTATTCCTGCAGTTATTCAACATCTATGGTGAGCACATAATTCGCGAGGCGAGAAAGAAGAATCTCTCATCTGCGATACGCAGATGATACCACCTTGATTGCTTCGGATGAAGAGGAAATGGCGGAGCTTATCAACTTGGTGAAGATAACCAGCGAAAAACTTGGACTTTGTATTAATAGATCAAAAACGGAAGTCATAGTGGTGGATTGGACCAAGTGTCTTGTAGTTTCTTCAGCTCTGAGCCAGGCAGATGGAGGCTTGTTGGCAGAAATACGGCGCCAAATCACTCTGAGACAAATCAACTATGACCTGACTGCGTAACGTCACATATAATAACAAGATCTAGAGAAAGACCAGAAACAGACTTATGCCATTACTGGTTTGGAAACATGGGCATAGAAGGTAGATGATAAAAGAAGAATCGACGCCTTCGAGATGTGGGTCTGGCAAATGATGCTGAGGATACCCTGGACAGCGCAACGAACCAACATTTCAATCGTCAACGAAGTGTAGGAGCCAGTCAGGCTAAGTGGTTTAGGCAAGAAACGCGTTCTAGAGTATTTTGGACATGTGACCAGGAGGGAAGTCGGAAATTTTTTCGCTCACCAATTACTGTTAGGTTAGGTTACTATTTTCAAAATTTTTTTTCAAGCAAAAAATGAAATAATTACAGAATACTGTAGAATTAGAAGATGTTAAAGCGTATCAACGAAGTCACAATCCGAATCGAGATACCAGACAAAATCTATTCCTACCATTGAATTCTGGAATGTTTGTTTACAAACAAGATTTTCGAGTGATGAGCTGAAATTTTTACCTGTTGCTGTAAAGTTACTCGTTGTTGTTTTGCTTTGAAATATGGGAATTCTGATGTTGAGCGTTTGTTTCCCCAAATTTGTAAAAATTCTGAAACCACAAAATACTCAAATATTGTATGAAATGCTGAGTTTGAAACATGATATGAAAGATGAACAGACTTTGTTTCTATTTGAAAAGAATTGATTGCAATGGCGAAATCAGTTGGGTCAAATTACCTATTATTTAAAGAGAAGTTAGCTCAATCTGGAGCAGGTTTGCCTGAAAAAAGTTCAAAAAGTTGTCTACCAAGAAGTTTCGAAATTTTTGACCAATCAGAAGCCTGGATTTCGAATAATACATCAATTCGGTACTGCTTAACTTACGCAAAAACCAAATGTACAATCGGATAGTGCTAATTTTGGAGCAGTTGGTTATAACTTAGTATTGTAAAAAACCTTACACAGTTGATCGTTGTTCTAACACGCGAGTAGAAACTAGAAATTATCCACCTTACAATATAAAGAGCAACAATCGTACAGTTTTTTCTCACAAAATTTTTCTATTTGAAATAAAACCTATCTTGAAGTCGTCTACCTTAGCCACCCTTCCAAGGTGTTAAAATATTGTAACGTAGCGTGATAACTGGGTAGGTAAGTAAGTAAGCAAGATATCAAGAGGCATATTGATTCGATATCTGTCATCGAAATCTCACAAGCATCGTTCCGCTGTTTGTGTGTGTTATAGTCAATCGAGCAGCCTACAACAAAGGACAACCACCACTGTATCGATGAATATCGCACAGATTCGCACTCTCACACGTATACTACTAATTGTTTCTCGGACACGTTACCAGCATTGCAAGGAAGGTAGATTATACCTGGTATGTGTTTAGTATAGATATGCTACCAAAAAAGGGGGGATACTATCACGCGTATCAGACGTCATTCATTTGTGGCAGAAATCAAAACAAGTCGAAATCTATACGGTTGGTGACTGCTGTTGTACGCGTTGATGTATCGACACGACACGAGAGGGTCTTGTAAAGTCATTTAAAAACTGGTCTTTATTTTTTTCCCCTCTGAACACTATACAGATCTATGTGTACCTAATATATCGGCAAATAGTAGTGTTGGCATTTTGAGGTATAACAGGCTCGAGCGATACAGATTACCTTTACTTTTTAATATTCGTTTCGCGTCGTACGTCTTGCAGACTGGGGTCCGGAAGAAGGTAGACTTAATTGAATTTCTCAGTTTTTATGTGGAAAGAGTATTTAAATGGTGTGATGTATCTAAATGTAGGTCTAGATATCAACGTGCGGGAAGAACGATATGCCCGAATAACTTTTAACAGTGAGGTGAATTATCGTTACAACCGAGTTGACACATGATGCATAAAAGAATCTGATCTGTGATTTGATGCATGCGTGTGTTGGAGTGAACGGGCGACAGTGAAAGGGAAAGGGGGCGTATAATTTTGCAACTCATATAACAATACTCGCTGGCATCTTTGTCTATTTCTATTCAGCATCATTTGATATTGATTTCGAAAGACCCTGACAAATTGAAAGAAATTATTCTGGAATTACAAGAAGGACGAAAAGCAGGATTAATAATAAATTTTGCAAAATCAAAAAATGTATCCAAAAACCCTGAGCTTTGCGATATTAATATGGAGGGTCATCTCAAATTTGTTAAGGAAATAAAGTATCTCCGCCAAATCCTATCTTTAGAAAACCCAACAGCCCTAGAAGTAAATAACAGGTTAGCTCAAGGCTGGAAAAAGTTTTGGTCACTAAAATATATTTCAAAGGGGGATTACCAAACCAAAAACAAGATAAAAGTCATAAATAAATGTATCACACCAGTGATAACGTATGGTTCCCAGACTTGGACCATGACTCAATCAATAAGAAACAAGCTAAATGTTGCACAAAATTCTATAATACGGTCCGTTCTGAAAGTGACGAAGAAAGATAGGGAAAAAAATGGGTTATTCAAAAAGTTAAGTGAAGAGATGGAGAGATGTAATTCACGAATGCAGGAGGAAAAAATGGGAATGGGGAGGTCATATTTCAAGAGTCAACGACGGTAGCTGGCGAAAATTGATTCTAGATTGGTTTCCCATGGAGAAAAGGAAACGAGGTCGTCAAAAGGCAAGGTGGAGCGATGATATCACGAATTTTATAAAGTCTAAACACTTCACAAATGTGGCGCAGGACTGGGCCGAATGGGCTCAGATAAAAGAATCTTTTGCTCAAGATATGGGCCTGTCAGATTAGTGTATAGTAATTTGATCAATATTGTATCATATTATAAGCTGGCAATAAAGGAAATGTTAAATATTGGTATTATTACCTATTTTGATTTCTTAATTTGCGCATACGTATATGTGTGTTAGTGTGTATTTTTAGATCAATTTTTGTATCCTATGTCACCATGAATGTTGCGTTAATTATTAATGACGATTTAACATATTATCTTGAAACAAATTTTTGATTTAGTCTTTTGTAAAGCATTCAACTCTAATGGGAGGAATTATTTGCCTTGTTGAGTACTATTTTTACGGATATTATTGAGCCTAAACATCATTTTCTTACTCATTACCCCGAATGATGCATATACTATGGTATAGATATATGCACAGTACCTACAGATAAGGTACATGACTCATCTGTAGGTATGGCTGAATTTGTTCGTTCGTCGTCTCAATACCTATTATAGCCCTTCCATATACGAGTAGATGTGATGTTCCGTATTACATTGAAATATATATATATTTGTCATTATTTTGCGTTAAAAATACACGTTATGAAGTAAAAACAATTGAAGTGCATTTTTAGTTTTTGTTTTGAATTTTTGTTTCTCGTCTTGTAAGTTGTGTAAAGATGACCACTGAGTAGTTTGCAGACGGAGGGTGGACATGCGTGAGTAGTTTCCAAAACCCCCCTTCCCCAAATATGACCTCTTTGTAGGATCATTTAATTTATTTTATTTTTACTAAGCCTAGATGTTTTTTTCTTAGAATTTATATTTTTTTCTTAATATAAATTTCGTTCCGATGATTGCTTCGTACTTCGTCAATCTTCGCGTGTCAGAATTTTGATGATCACTTTATCAATCTTTCAAAATTTATTCTTTTGGCTTTTCGTTGATCTGCAAAATTCTTGTTTGCCTTCTTTTCAAAATTCTTTTATTTATATATATTTTTTCTTTTCGTTCAGTTTCGGTTTATATTGTAAAAATCGCACACGTTATTATATTTAAAAGATAAGTGTATCCGGGTACCTACACCAGGTATTTGTGTTGTGGTCCTTTTTTTCTAAATTTATTTTTAAATAAAAAAATTGAACCCCAGTCCGTCCCTAAGATCCCCTCAAAATTTACGAGCTAATTTTTGATACACTTTTTGAATATAATTTCCACCAAAATATTTTGACCTTTAAATCTTGAAACATTGCTCGGTTTCAACTAAAAGTTTGACTCCGTATTTTCTTTCAAACTATACCACAATGCTTATACCTTTATGGGAGTGTTCATCAATACGTTATGAATTCAAACATTAAACTAGAAAGGTGACAGCAAAAGCTGCAATTTGTGAGATAAATGTATGTAGAAGCATTGCCATTGAAAACCAGCTTAATTTAAATCATCATTTTACTACTCATAATTTTTTTCAAAACATGCGAGGCGAGTTATAGTTTTTTTTTAAATTTTATTTTGGTAAAATTACTGCAGATTTGAAATTAAATTTTAGAGAATTCTTGATCATTTGAGTGGGTCAAATATTTCGATAAAACAATTTGAAAAAATAGTATTTTTACAAATTTGTAATTCTTTATTTTCAAGTTCTTAAAAATGTTTTTTCAAAGTAGATACGTAACATAAGTCATTACAACTATTTTGAGGGAATCATTCTTGAAATGTTGCATACAAAAGCGATGGCTAATTTATTTGGTAATTGTTACAAAAAAATTTATGAGCAGGTACATTCTAAAGTTATGGAACGAATGCCTAACAGTTTGGTAACAACACAGTGAAGCAGGGCAGGGTATTAATCACAATGTGTTGAGGAATAAGTTGCCCAACAGTTTGGTAACAATGCCAGTGAAGAGGAGTACTAATCACACAATGTTGAGGCAGGGCCGGCGATAGGTTGGGAGAGGCCCTGGGCAGCATTTATGCTTGGACCCTTTCATTTTTTCGAATTTTAACAAAAAATCAGCCCCCTTTATTTTTTTAAATTTTGACAAAAAATGAAACGAAAAAAATCTTTATTTTATTTTTAAAAAATAT
>FIZR01003844.1:0-19323 GCA_900060175.1 Ferrisia virgata
ATAGAGTTAATTTAGAACTGTTTTGTTATAAAATACTGTATAAAGGCTTAATAATAATAATAATAATAAATAATATGCAATTAGTAATCCATAATATTTGTTGCTTTTTGTTCTAGGTGAGTACAAATTTTCGTAGCATGAATTCAATGTGATATCAGTAAGTTATTTTATGATTTATTACGTAATATAGCGATGTCTATAGGCTTTATTAGTCGTACTTTGATCGTGTTGCCAACTACAAGGTCCACCATTCTAAACTACGTTTCGAGTGAATTTTTATTTTTCAAAATTTTGCATTACCCCCTCCCCCCAGCATGTAAAATTTCAAGATGAAAAAAAGTTGCGCAAATTTAAATGAATGCTGGTTCTTCAATAACGAAGATGGTCAGAATATGTGTATGGAAAAATTTTAGAGTTGGAAATGGGGTCGAAATTTTGATGTTTCACTTTTGTTATATTTTTAGATGCCCATACAGCGTTACTCGTGAGGAAAGTGGGGCTTCGAACGGTGCTATTGAGCTTGCAGCTACCCGAACACTATATTTCTATGCTAATGCCATTTCTTAATTCTATGACTTCTGTGGCAGAATAAAACCATCGAATAGATGTGTATTAATAGTAAACTCAGAACGACTACAAATGGCGCAGTAGGAAAAGAATATATTTGTGCGAATCAAGTATTTCAGTAAATCTAGAAACAAACGTAGATAGAGGCAAATATGTACAGTTGGTCAAAAAAAAAGGAAGAAAAATGGCGAGAGGAACGAGGAAAAAAAACTCGAAACAAACAAACAAGCAAACATGCCGAATATACCGTAATTCTCGATCCAATTAATTGAGTTATTTTTCCTCATTCATCAAAGAGCTCGCACACAGACAATCCAGACACATACATAGAAGAACTGGCATACATACGTGGTAATGGAAAACAATAGTTCGTATTATACGTAAAGTCTGCTATCTAATCTGGAAAACCGACCGCACTCGACAACCACGACCATTCACTCTTGAGCCTTCTTCTTATCAAACGTCCGGCACAACGCAGCCATTTATACACCATAACAACAACAACAACAACAACAGCATCGGCAAAAAAGAAAACTAAACTCAAACCTTTTATCTCAACTGGCCAATTTTTTTCCCTTCCTTTTTCATGGCGGCGATGCGGATCCTGCTACGAGGAATGTTGAAGCGGCGCGGTGCGGTGCGGCGCGAAAAACAATAAGAAAATACGAGCGCGATAAATACCTACGTATAACTTACGTAGGAACGAGCAAGAAGAGAGATTTGCCATTTCGTTATCAACGTCCGATCAGCAGTTCCATACTTATACTCTTGTGTATGCCGTGGTACTATCTGATCCTTCGTTAACCTAATTAAATTACGCCCTTTGACCAAAAACTAGCTTACGTCTGTCGGTCGTCTTTCGTTGTATTGCGTATTGCCTGGCTGTTGTTTTTCTGGACAGCGTTGCGCTGCGTGTAGGGAAATGGGCACGAGTGCGACCGACTCGACTGCGGCCAACGAAACCGTAACCCCGGATTTAAAATCCTTTATACACAATATCTCGCTAACAATGCCCCGTACCTATTCAAAGTTGGCACAATAAGCTCTTCTTTAACCCGAGGCAGAGGCGAATAGAATGGTGTTTTTGTTTCTTATATGGTGTGTGTATGTGTGCTCCGGTGCCACACATGCACACGTTACGTTGGTTCATAATGCAATGTACGGCCATAGTTGTATTATATGGATTTATGTATCTCGCAAGTGGTGTGGTGTAAAGGTTAAAGAGCTTTTTTCACAGAACCTGTGAAGGCAGAGATGGCGAGAACTTGATTGTGTGAACTTGATTGTGTATAGTTCTGGTAATTAGGTACGATCAAGGAGTCTTCTTTTCAATCTGACACAGACGTCATGGAGTTAAGAAACGGCATTAGCATAGGCACAAATGTGTAGCAAGGGCGAAGGGAAGTTTAATTATGCTAGTCTGACCCCCTCCCTTTTGCCCGTAGGCATCGTTGTACAGGAATCTGAAAGTTTAACAAATGAGTAGTTTCAGAATTTTGGTCTGATTAAAAATCTAAGTGGTAGACCTTATAGAAAAAAAGCTTTCCTACAAATTTTTTCATATACACATTTTACCTTTCTCCATTATTGCAGGAGCAGCATTCGTTTGACTTTCACGAGCCTCTTCAAAAAATCAACACAGGTAAATTTCGTATGCAGGGTGTTTCGTCTCAATAGTGCCCCCTTCATACTACAAGTAGAGCAACACAAGTTGGACTCGTGTAGCATGGATTGACTATCCAAAACATCACAGGGGCTGTGCTACAAGTCTTTGAATTTTTGTTTCGTTAAAATCTTTCCCCTTTTTTCAAGCAAAAAATTTTGATGAAAAATAAATTTCGGCAAAAAGCGTTCCTTTATTAAAACAGTAGCTCGATTTTGATATTTTTTTTCTCAATCAATTGAATATTTCATTAAAAAGAGCTTTTTGTTGAAATTTTTATTTCCATGGAAATTTTTTTTCCAACATACTTAAACAAGTTGGGGAAAATTTAATTATGCCAAGTGCTGGAGGGTACCTTGTTGCTTCGAAAAAAAATTTTTAATTGGGTACTTGAAACAGCTTTTTAAAGTTATGAACAAAAATTTATCTGGCGTTTATTTTTCGTTCAAACCATTTCTCCACATTTTGACCCTTTACCCCCGTGTACTCATGCCCATGCTTACAATTCTGTAATTATGTTCTTCGACCAAAATTTTAATGACGAAATATGATGTAAAATTTCACGCTGAACAACTTTACCTTCATTCATTTTAGCGTATTTGCCATTTATTTCTGAGAAAAACGCACTTTTGAACATTTTTTGAGATTTTTAAGAACGGTCCAAATCTCAAAAAAATGCTAAAAAACGCTACCTATCAAAACGTATACTTTGACAAAAAATTTTAAGTGACCCCCCCCCCCCCCCAAAAAAATTTTAAGTGCCCCCCCCCCCCCCGCCGAGCGGTTGCAATTCAAAATTTTCGATTGTAATTTCTCCCTCCCTAAGGAGTAGAAAATTTTGGAAGAACACTGTCGATAGACCTATCATCACTCTGAACATTTGAATTAAAATCATGATTTTTCGTGAAATACGCATAAATACAGAATTCAAAAAAAATTATTTCGTTGTTCTGAGGGTAGAGGGTGAGGTAAGGGGGATTTTTTTTGACCGTAAAATTTTTTTGAAGATAGCCAATGATGTTTTGTGAAAGTTTTGAAAATTTATGATCAAGGGCATTTGGCGATTGTTATCCGGAAATACCCTTTTTTGCTTTCAAAATTTTACGTAGTCCTAACCCCGCCCCCCTCTTGATGTAAAATTTTCTGATCGAAAAATTCGTTTAAATCATGGTTTTAAGTATGGAACCTAGTACTAGGCATCTGCCTTTCAAACACAGTGTACCTGTTTTCGACTCTCCTTGACTACATTTTTGGAAAGCTAGATTTTTAACTTTTTTCTTGGTACGTATAACACCATTATTTGCCTGCCTAATATATATAATCATCTCCGCCACCCCCCCTCCCCAATATGGAATATGTAGCGTTCGCAATAATTAAAATTGGTCTTTGAATTAAATATGAAAAGGATGATTTATATTAGCGCGTTCTTCATAATTCTGTAACGAAAAATTGATGTGGGTGGGGGTGGGGGTTGTAGTCATCGATTTATACCTGTGCAATAAAATTTCGAGAAATCTCCTATCTCTGTCAAACGTAAACTAGAACAGCTCGTCGAAATTATCCGTGCAATATTCACCTATGAACACAAATACCTAAAAAAATTCACACCGTTGGCAACACTGCTCTCAAAACGAACGAACCCACGAGTCGAATACTCGTAGCTCGTACCTATGAATTAGAACGCGGAAAAAATTTTCTTATTCGCATCAAAGGATAAATTTCAGCCTATTTCGATGGTTTCCATTTCATCAGCTGTTTAGCAGAAAAAGAACGCATCAAATGAATGAATAATAAAAATGGCAACGGCGAAATAAAAGCAAGAAAAAAGTGAGAGAGCTTTATTGATGAAGCGATTTTTTTTCAATGCGTTTATTTTTTGTTTTTAAAACTTAAATTAAAAACCTGTAAAGAAATAAAAAAAAAAAAAGAAGAAAGAAAGAAAAGAAAAAAAAAAGTCGAAAATAGGAAATACGAAGATAACACGATGAAATGGAAATGAAAAGAAGAACCAGTATAAATATATTCGAATGTTTTTTAAAAAGCTTTCCTTCTCGTCTTCGCCTCTCTATCTATACTCAAATACTCGTCGGCCATTTCTTCGGTAAAATTCCATTGTAACAGGTATCTCAACTCTCTCTCACTCTCTCTCATTCTCTTTCTCTTTCTCTCATTCTATGTTTATACATTAGAGCGAACGAAAAATAAAAGATAGCAAAAAAAATGAGAAGAAAATTGCGCGAATGTTTTCCTTTTTTCTTTCTGTTTCACTTTTCTATGCAAAAAACCGATGAGATACCTGAGCTGCGTTGTACTATATTTCGATTTTAATCAACCCATCGATCGTCCCGTAGCCCTCGTTCTAATCGCAGGTAGCTCATTCGCGAGTCTATAAGTATTAACGATACAAGTCGAATGTTGTTAACATTTATCAGCTTTTACGAATCTGCGAAGATACCCTCTATCCTTTTTTTCGTTCTTTTACCTCATCGTTGTTTTTATGGCTGGTCAGTTTTTTCCAATCATACTTGCTAGAATATCGGTGTACCGTAGGGTATAGCTGGGTTGGTTTGGTAAATAGTTAGGTAAACGCAGCTAGATGAAAAATGAAGGAGACGATGTGCGATAACGTGCACGTGAAATTGATGTTCTGTAGAACGGCACCATCGTCGTGGAAATTTTAAACAAACTCGAGTAAATACATCGAACGCGATAACAAGGGTAAGAAAATTAAACGGAAATTGAAAACTCGTCTAATAATGGTAAAGTTAAAATTACGAAGAAAAAGTAACGCTTTGCTCCTGACTTGCTATATTTTCCTACATACTGCATCGCAGTTTTGAGGGGCAAAAATGAAAAAAAAAAGTTTGTTCTTTAAAAAATACGTGAAGAAAAATTGACTATGTGAGGAATAGTCAAATGAAAAAAAAAACGAAGGAACGAAGTCCAAGAGGTAATTACTAATGTTAATTTCTTGGCGGTATGAATATTCTTCGTTAAGATCTTTTTCATTTCCTAAGATGAGTTATTTCTGCTTAGAACAAATTTTTAGCTTGATTTGCTATGTCACGTCGTAAAATAAAACCACACTATTACAGACCATTTAGCTAGTGTAATTCAGAAGGGGCAGGGGTATGAGAGAAAAAAATTACTACTTTTGCCCTACCATTTGGAATTTTCCATTATCATTTGAAAACTAAAAATGTTGACCTGGCCCCAACATCTTACCTTTCTATAATGAAAAATTTCACACGTCTAGCTTATTAAGAATTTGGATTTTGGGTCTTCTCTTTGTTGAAATAAACGAGTAAGATGAAACGCGTTTTCGCGGCGAACGGAGTAGGCAATTCTATTAACCTGCAGTTCAAGTGGAGTGATCATTGTTGACGAAATATCTTCGGTTTTGAGTAGCAGATTTTCAAATTTTTCACTATATTCGCCTATAATTAGACACTGTAATATTATCAATTAAACGGGTACATTAAAATTACCAGAAAATTAACTCGATTATTTTAATTTTTTGGCATTTCAAAAATTTTCTGTTTACATCTCATTCAGTTTTAAAGATGAGCAAATTGTATGCAACGAATTTTCTAGCTGGTGTTTTTCTATCACATGATCAAAGAAAGAAAACCCCATCATCTACATGGAAGGAAGAACCGTATCAACGGAATCCACTCTTGATTTTTTTATCGCACAGTCACAGTCATTCGCTTATATTCCTTGTTTTGTGACGCAAACGTTTTGCTTTTCTTGCATTTACATTCACATATAGAAATTTTTTTCCTATTTTTGTGATTACTAAATATTTTTTTTCTTTAGCTGATAATTTTTTTCCTCCGCAAAAATGCAACCGTAAGGATTACCACCTCAAGTATTAAGTTGAAGATGCTCTTCCGTTCATTTGAAAAATTTTTAATGAGATTATAATCACTTTTCCAAAAATTACTCACAAACAAACTAAACTAGTTACAAATGTTTAGACATGTTTTTAGCCTGATTTTCTATGCCGTATTGTCAATGAAAACCTGGCTATTACAGTCTATGGACCTACAGCGGTTGGGGGGATATCAACAAAATTTGTTTTGGGGTCGCAGGAGACCATTATAACCATTTTTTCCCCAGAAACTAACTAAAAATCATTTGATCTGCTCGATACCGACAAAAATCGATCAAATTTGGGGATTAAGGTTCGATTGGCTGGCTATTTGATATTCTGAAGGGGAGGGATCGCCTTGATTGAAAATTCAGTCATGTCCCAATTTGAGGAAGAAGATGTTGAGGAGCCAAATACGCAAACATCGTTCCTTTTCGAACAAATCGGTAGAGAATCCAAAGTAGTATAACATATCCAGAAATCAGCCTCCTAGATCAATTAGTAGGGAAGCTATGAGAAGCTGACCACAAAAACCACTTTTCGTTCCCATCTCCCCACCAAGTTGAGCAAGGCAGTTGAAATTTGGTAGGTGCATTTAGTAGGTGCCCTGGATGTGCATTTTTCCTCCCCCTCTCCCGAGACTAAAATCATTTACTCTGCTTGATACAAACCAAAATCGCTCCAATTCGGTCCATTGACTCAGGTGGTGAATTAGATATATATAAGTGGGGACGACCTTGGGTCAAAAAACCGCAAAAATTGTGTTTTTTTAAGCCAATCGATAGAGAATCATAAGTTGTATGACTTATTCAAAAATTAACCTCCCAAGTCAATTGGGAGGGGAGATAGGGGTTTTTCCCCTTTTTGATCTTGAAAAAGTGATATTGAGCTCAGGAGTTGAAATGTAGTATGTACAGTTGGTAGGAGCCCAAGATGTGCCTTTTTGGTGGTCTTGATATTTCAGCCAAGTTGCAGTCCCAAAATGTGGTTTTTTGGCCGGTTTTTCTTATGTTTTGAGTGTGTTCCCTTCCAAAGTGAGCTAGTAAGTTAAAATTTGATTTGTATATTTAGTAGGGGCCTTTGTTTTTCTCTTTGGAAGTCTCGACTTTTATGCCTAATTGCATCCCTTCACAGCCCCAAAAATGTGATTTTTTGGTGTATTTTTGTTATTTTTTGAGTTTGTTCCTCGCATAACTCCCCTTCAAATTGAGCTAGGAATTTGAAATATAGAATATCGATTCAGGGTAAATCTTTAGGTATGCCTTTTGGCAGTGACGAATTTTTCTACCATTGCACCCATTTATCTGTACCATTGATTATGCAATGCTTTTTTTCGCTTTGGATGTTTACAAACCACTTTAGCCCAATTTTTTATTTTTATACCACTCAGGCTCGAGATTAAACTTTAAGGGTTGACGTATACTCTGTATTTGAACTAAACAACGAATTTCTTTCACCATTAATTTTTGTTTATGATTTATCAAAGTGAACAGCAGGTTTGGGTGAAAATGAAATTTTGAAAATAGCATTTCTCAGCCCCTTCAGTTTATTGGTATGCTAACCATTATGCATGTATGTCTGATGAGTTGAGCTATTACTGATATAAGGACGGCGATATGAATGTGGAACACCCGGTACATATTTTGCCTGCCTTCAATATTGAGAGTGCAGCATTCGTTCAAATTTTACGAGCCACTTCAAAAAATCAACATAGGCAAATTTTGTATGTAACAAAAAATGGTGCAAAAAATCCAAAATATTCCAAATCGACGTGAAATTTTCTCGACGCCTTGTACGAAATTCGTTCACCGAACGCAAGACTCGCCGCGTCGTGCCGTTAACGAATGACAACTTTTCTTGCACCATCTCCTTCTGCTTGCGTTGTCTTTACTGGTGCTTTTTATTATGGACTCGGTAGCGTGGATAGTGCGGCAGGCAGCTTGACGCGCTGGCGTGTACGCTAAACTTTCTGACGTTTATTATCTGGTAATAAGTTTACAGCGAAAATTTTTTGCTGCTTTTTCAACGACCAGACAACAACAGCACAACGACGACGACGACGACTACGACTACGTGCAGTGTTGAGATAATTCGAAGAAAAATCTTTTTTAATTTCGTTCCGTAATCTTCGATGTTTCTTTCGAAAGCTCAACTCTTCACGTTACCATCGAGTTTTTTCTTTTCCTCCCTACCGAGCCTCGACGCAGCTCCCAATCGCAGAGACACGTGCCGATACCTCTTCGAAACGGCATGCGGGCCAGCCCGGCCGGCGGTTTATCAAAATTCATAGCTTCGAATCTACTTTATACTGTGAAGCTGCCGCCAAAGTTTTTTCTGCTTTTATTTTTATATTTTCCTCGGACAAATCAAAATACGTACAACACGACTTATACGTGAATACTTCTTATTTTTTTTTTATCCTTCTTTTCCGAGAGAAAATTCGTTTAGCAGACTACGCGAGACGTGCGGTGTACGGTTTTGTTCCGCACAAATACACATTTGCTTGGTGATGGCGCCTGCCTGCCTGCCTACTTGCCTGCCTTATGTCTTCGATGTACCTAGATTTTCTTCCCTAGTGTTTTATTTGCACCATCGCGACGCAATGCTGCTGGTTCAGTTTTTCTTGAAACTACTTTCCTTCCCGCCTCCCTCGCCCTTACGTCACAAATACGACGATGAAAACTTGTCGTGCAGGCCACGACAAACACAAGTTGCGAACAGAATCGTCGTCGACCGTAAAGTCGAATAATTTCTTGCCAAAATTCCATCTATTTCATCGACTCGTACATATAATATGGTCGGTGGTCGTGTATTCACCTTTGCGACTCATCGTCGACGTCGTTGTCGTCGTCGTCGTCGTCGTCGTTAACTCGACTACATATATGCTCAGGTAGAAAATATTAATTATTCAACGTTTGGTATGTACGACGAAAGACGAGTAGAACCTTCGTATATGTGCTCTTTTTTTTTTTTTTGGCGCGCTATGCTGCGTTGTAACGTCATTCTCTCGTTTCGTTTAAAGTTGATATCTCAGAACCATTGTCAACTCGGATTAGATATGGATTAATAATGCAATCTCGTTGTCAATGTTGCGAATAAAAAGAACCGGTCGGTATTGAAATATGAAAATTTAATTCAATCGACCATCAGGCAACAGGCGATAAGCTAGATGGATTTGAAAGGTACAGATACCATAGGTAGGTAGGTACCTGGTACCTACGCTATATGCGTTATTCTTTTTAGCTTGGTTTCTCGAAAACGACCAGGGGTAACGACCACAAAAATATAGAAACTATAAGCAGCAGGAAAATCCGACGTATCGAAAAATAAACGTCCAATATGGTCAAATTTTTATCGACCAAGAAAATATGTGTATAACTTATTAGAGAAATTGGTACATAAAAATTTAATTTACAATGCATTTTACATTTCCATAATTTTTATAAAAAGCAAAGATGGAAAGAGGAAGAAGTTGCATAAACGAATAAAATCCACGTTACGGGTGAATTTTTGCATAACTAATAATCTTCCATCAGCTTTAATAACATATATTTCGAGATTTCGTCGTTTTTAATTTAAAACTAAAATTTCTTTTTGCGTAGGCAATGACTTTTGAACCATGTTTATAAATGAAACGAGCCTGCAACCAGTCGCTGATTATGTATAAAGTAATTTGATGTCTGATTCTTAATCTAAAGTGTATTTAGCTGAAAATTAGCTTTTGAGTCTTATTTTTTCTCTAGCCCTTCCTCCTCTGAGGATCTACCCTCTTATCTTAGAAATGTATGTATCTCTGCGAATATTAGTTCTATAAAGAAAATTTCCTAATAAAAGTTTCTTATTGGAGGATTCTCTACTTCTTTGGTTATTAAAAACATTGCGTTTAGAGCAACCTATGCGCTCCAAATCTCCAGAATGTAGTTATAGAAATCCTCAAAATCAAACGCTTCCATCTCTTGAGCTCCAAGTTTCCATAACCAGCGTTTATTAACATGAGTAGTTGTTCGTTCGCTTGGTGAATTTTCAAAAAATGAAAAATTGATGCAGCAAATACAAGGAGGGTGTTTATAAATACCAACATTATACGGTTTTGAAGTTTTGATTATTTGTTTGAATTTTTTTCAAGTCATAACCTGTTGGCACTTGGGGATTGAGGAAAAGAAAGTACATTTCCAAAATTTGAATGAAAAGTATGTAGGCAATGGTAATTTAACCTGCTAAATGCGAGTCTGAGGTTGGTTTTTCGTAGTGGTTCTTGGGGCTTGAAAATATTTCTAAAGACCTCCAACATGTTCCGTGATGAAATTTTTCAATCTGAAGACAAGATCAAAGCTGTCACATTGATTGTGGAAATGGGGAGGAGGGTGCGGGTATTGCGGTTGACATGTTAGATGTAAAATTTTATCCTAAATATTTTTTGTGACTCTTAGTTTTATGCTGTATTTGATATTTTTTATAGTAAGCGAAAATAACTTGATTTTGACCATTTCGATGAACATATTTTTGAGATCTGAAGCACAAAAGTTGCTTCAAATGCAATTTTTATAATAACCAAAAAAGTAGAAAATCCTTCAATACAAAACTTCTGCTTGAAATTTTTTTTTTGGAGGTCCAGTAGAAGAAGAGATACATGCATTGCTGAGAAAAGGTGGTGGATCATCGGAACGGGGAGGTAGAAAAAATGGCACCCAAGCTCAATTTTATCAATGTATATTCTAGATTAAGAATCAGTCGTCAAATTACGTTTCTCATACTAGGTATACTATTTAGGGTGTTCGGTCTCGATGGTACCTCCTTCATGCCACAAGTTCAGCAACATGACTTGGACTCATGTGACATGTGTTGCATATTCAAAACATTGTAAGGCCTGTGCTGTAGGCATTTGAATTTTTCATCTTCAAAAAATGTAGAGCAATTTTCAAGAAATTTCAATTTAAAAATTAAAAATTGCAGAGATGTTTAGTTCATGCTAAAGTGTGGCAAATGCGATGTAGTATTTTCGGTAAAAAAAAATTGGCAACATGGGTGATGTAGCTCGTGAAATATGACGAATTAAATGTAAAACAATTGTTGAGAATTTTTGTTTTCAACTTTTTAAAAATCTCTTGAAGTAAAAGGGTACCCTCCATCATTTGGCATAATTAAGTTTTCCTCAATTTGTTTAGAGATTTTGGAAAAAAGTTGTTTTATTGACATTTTCCCCCCTTTTTTCAGAAAAAAATTAAACTTGAGCAAAAAACGTTCCTTTATTAAAATATTTACTCGATTTTGTATTTTCTCTAACTTTATCGAATATTTTGATAAATAGAGCGTTTTAATGAAATTTCTGTTTCCATGGAAAATTTTTTTCTGAAAAAAGGGAAATAATTTTTAACAAAACATTTTTTTTTCAAAACAACTAAACAAGTTGGGAAAAATTAAATTATGTCAAGTGGGGGGGGGCTATTACTTCAAGAAAAAATTTCCAATGGGGCTCTTATTAGAACTTTTTAAAGAGTTACAAACAAAAATTCAAAAAAATTTTAACATTTTCAAACATTTTTTTTACATTTAATACATCATATTTTACAAACCATATCACCTATGTCCCTAATTTTTTTACTAGAAATACTGCATTGCATTTAACATAATTTGGCGTAAACTAGACATCTCTACCATTTTCTGTCTTTGAATTGGAATTTTTTGAATAAAAATAAAATACTTGAATGCTTATAACACAGCCTCTGCAATGTTTTGGATAGACAACCCATGCTACATGAGTCCAACTTGTGTTGATCTACTTGTGGTATGAAGGAGGTACTATCGGAGACGAAGCACCCTGTATACTTTATATTCTGAATTTTTCATTTTTAAACCTCTACCTTCTTTCTTCCGATCCATGGTTTTTTAAACGGTTTTCAGTAATTTTTACTGCCTATACTTTACTTTGTAATTGATCTACTACGATAAAACTTGTCGTAAAAATGCGACTTCGTATGGTTCATTTAATTAATCTTTTTGCGTATTTTTGTAGGTATTTAATTTGGTATGAGCTCAGTTATATGTGTAATACTCTCCCGAAAATCGAACTGTATCTCTTTCTTTGAGGCATAAAGCAAATTTCAATTGAACCATCGAATGTCCTCCTCACTAAGCCTCTTGTTATTTCATTTTACAAACAACGACCGTCCTGATGAATGTGGCTTACCCACGAAATTTTACAGTAAAATGGAAATACGTGCATACATATTTCGAATACGTACAGCACGTAATAATCTGCAAGCTTTTAATGGTGGTAAAATCAAACGTATGCTCAAAAACGCGAATATATCATTCGATAATAACAACGTGGACTCGTTAATGTTTATGTGTGTACGTAATATGTCGTGGAAGTAATATTATATTATGTATATAGATATATATTCTACTGCATGTATTATATAATAATAATCATGATAATAATACAATAATCAATAAAAAGAAATAAGGGTCGGGTTGGTGGGCTGGAGTAAGAGGATGGTAGGTATTTATCCATCTATCTATCTATAGAGTATAACGTTTAAATAGTACAATGCTCGCATAGATATGTACATATTTTTCCGACCTATACAGTGTTAATTATTCGTAGGGGTTTTATTGGTTGCGAAATATATGGTCGAGCTGCAGAAATCGACTATAACAGTACAAATGAATTGCTCGTACAATGAAATGATAATTACTACTTCGATATTTCTCTCTCTCTCTCTCTCTCTCTCTCTCCCCCTCTCTCTCTCTCTCTTTCTACCCTTATGTATGTATTTCCAGTATCGTTAAATAAATTAAATCGTAATTGAAATTCTATTTTGGGATCGTGGCCAAAAAAAAAAAAAAAATGAAAAATAAATTACGTATATGTCCTCCATATAAGAGGTAAAGTTCGTAGTGTGTCTGTGTACATATTTGATCGAAATATCTGGTCGATTGGAATTCGAAAATTCGCAGGTTTTAGCAACACTAACCACTTGGAATTCGATCTGTATAATGTAAAAGTACATTTAGCACATGTCCCTCGAGGTGGTCATTTGCCCTACCTTATGGTGCGAATGTATATTTCTGTGTATAAATTGTCATCAAATAGTCGTCGTAAGTATCTAGAGCTGTGTAAAGTAGGTAGTCTAGGTACTAGGTAGATATATCTTTGTTGGTGATTATCGATTTCAATTGTATGGTACGTAGAGTGGTAGATATGTTGTCGTTGGTTTCAAATTTGTCGAGTACACCTTGTGGGAGTTGAGTTTAAACCTCGGTCGTTGTACGCTTTAGTTTTTGTGCCAGAATCGTCGTATACTTATACGAAAGTACGTCGCTGATAATAGTGAAGAGAGTAAGGTAGGTGGAAGGTAGCGAAGTACTTGCCGAACCTCGACGATGTAATTAGCAAACGAAATCGTCGTATGAAGGTTAAATGATATGAAATAAATTGCTGTGTACGTGTAGTGGTTTTAGGGATGTGTTCTGTGTCTAATATTTTTTCGTGTTTCTGATTAGGTTGGTATTATCAATCGTCAAGTAGAGATGTCTATTTACTTCACAATGATGTGTTGAGTTTCCATATTTGAAAATTTTCAAATATCTGCTTTTAATAACGTTAATTTGTCTAATAATTGATTTTATTACTCGGCCAATATTATTTTTTATGAATTTTATATGTTACGATTATTTAAACAAGTGAAAAAATTCCAAAATCCAGAGAAAACTATTTGTCTGTGGTTCGATAATGTTGTGAATATTGGATAACAGTAATTGTGGGATTTTTCTGCTACATTTGAACGTCAAACTATACCCTAATTATGTAGATGCGGAGAGAGGTTAAGCACTACGTATTGTATTCTTGATCTTAGATCAGATATTTCAATTGAATTTTGATCAATTCACCAACATGTAAAATTAAGCCCTGAGCCAAATAATAAAATCACAGAGAGAAATGAAACATTACTTACGTGAAAAAGTCCACATTTTGAAATGGTTAGAAGGTGTGATTTAAGTAAATTTACCCAAAAAAATGGTTTTTTGGTCGGGTTTTTTTATTTTTTAAAATTGTTCATCGCATAACTCCCCTCCAAACTGAGCTATGAGCTTGAAATTTGGTATGGGCATGAAGCAGTGGTACTGGTTGTGCCGGCAGGAGAGGTGTAAAATTTTTTATCTCATTGCAACCCCCCTCCCCTGCTCAGCATAAAATGTTGTACTGCGGTCGGTTTTTCTTATTTTTCGAATTTGTGGCCCACATAATTGTAACTTGGAGAGCAGCATTGATTAAAATAAATTATAATTACAATTTTTAAAAAATTCAATTTTTCAAAACAACACTGTTCTGTAAATTTTCATTTTTCTCAAATTTTTGTATATAACTAAAATTTCTCCACAAGCCATACACTATCTACCAAAGATCGCAAATTTAGGCTCTCGATTAAAAAAAAAATTGTTTTGGGGAAATGTACAGAAAAAAATTCCTTTCACTCTCCATAAGTCCTTTTTAGATGGATTTTCTATGTCATGAGGTCAATGAAAACTTTACCATTACAATCTATTGACTAACAGAGGAATTGGGGGGGGGGGTAATATCACATTCATTTTAGGATCCTGAAAGACCATTAAGACGAGTTTTAGCCTTGTCAGATATTTATTTATTTACTTTTTTCGAGTATTAAAATCATTTACTCTTTTTGATACCGACCAAAATCGCTCCAATTCGGTCATTTGGCTCAGTTTGGCGGCGGATTATATATAAATGAGTGGGGATGAACTTGGGTCAAAATTCAGTTTTGCCCGAATTTGGGGGATTGGGTGCTGAGGTGTCAAAAACGCAAAAATTGTCTAATTTTTAAGCCAATTGATAGAAAATTAATAGTTGTATAACATATTAAAAAATCAACCTCCTAAGTTAATTAGGAGGGGAGATATGGGTTCTTCCCCGTTTTTGAACTTGAAGAAGAGCTGTTCCTTCCCTATCTCTCCACCAAATTGACCTAGGAAGTTGAAATTTGGTATGTACATTTAGTTGTGGCTCTAGATGCGGTTTTTTGGGGGTTCCGATTGTTTAGCTCCATTGCACCCTCTCACAGCCCTAAATATGTGGTTTTTTGGTCGATTTTTTTAATTTCTAGAGTTTGTTCCTCGCATAACTCCCCTCCAAATTGAACTAGGACGTTGGAATCAGGTATGTCCCGTCTGCAGGGACTCTTGATGTGACTTTTGGGAATTTTTAGTCCCATTAAACCCTTTCTACCCGCCATGTTGATACCATTGATTATGCGATGAATTTTTTCATTTCTCACGATTGTAATATGTCACGAAAATCAGGTTGAAAAAGCATCGATTTTGTTTTCTTTCGACTTTTATTAGTACTTTTGATTTTTGCAGTGAAATTCACGTTTTTAAAAAAAATCTCTTTTCATCGTAACCCCTTCAATTTTGTAGATAGGCAATCTATCGTAGTAACCTGAGCTATCGTTACATTTTGGCCCGGTATAATCTCAAATTTTCGAATCAGTGTACGAAATGCACCTAATTTCTTTACTTTATTATGTTACACGTCACCTGAGTCAACTGCATTCGGGATTTGGATGATGTTTCAAAATGCCTCGTTGTAATTTCCAATTGAATGGTATCCTAATGCACAAATTTGAGTCCAACTCTCATATAGTAAAGTTGGCAACCTAGTGTTGGGTATAGCAAATAAGACGAGAAAAAGTAGCAGTAAAACCCTAGATACACACTGCATTTCCACGCCTCCCTACCTATCTGGTTACTGTGTAGCTGTATATTTACCATAAGGGCAGCGGATAGACTTACGTTGAACTAGTACGACGACGAAGACGTGATGTAGTGTAGAAAGCTATGTACCTACAGAGGTGGTATGCGTAATTCAACAGTAACGAAAACGCAATCCCCCAGAGAAATTTGATTTGAACGCCTATTAGAAAAGTTAGCAGTAGCAGGCCTCGAAGGATGAATAATAACAGGACTAAAGTGGAAATTACATTCGCTCTACAGTCTGCCATAGTATGTATACGTAGCTACGTAGTACGTAGACGCTCTACGTAGATAGGTAGGTGTAGCTACAGAAAGTAGGTAGTTTGGGTAGGCCACGTCGCGACGCGGCAAACGATGCGATGGGAAATCGACGTCTGCGGCCTTTTGCTAGCGCTACGAAAGTGTGCGAACTCGAAACGATAAATTGTGTGATTTTGTTAATGGTCCGAAAGCACTTATTTTATGTAAATTCGCTTTCGATATTATCGATGCCACTTAAAAAAAATTTCCCATTTTATATCGGCGACGGTTGGTGGCACAACGGTCTTTTCTTTAGCTCGGTATACTGGTCGTCGTCGTCACACGTTGCCTTGGTTTGATTCGACGTGCATCTGGTGCGTGAGTCTTTATGTGAGCAATACTAAGCCAATAGTTTTACAGTGAGAAAAATATTTAAAAAAGAAATTTTATCGTATACTCGAGTTCGTGGAAAAAAAAAAACTCGAGTGTACGAGAAGAGCAACGAAGGAAAAAAGTTCGAGATAACACTATTGAGTATATCTGTATACGTATGTGTATCTCTATCTCCAGTCTCTTTTTTTTCTTCTCTGTGTGGTTTTTTTTTCCTCGACTTGGAGTAGTGTACTGTGGTGTAGTATGTGTATGGGACGTACGTTTTTAATTACACGCTATGACAGCGGCAGTAGCGAAAGCCTGCCAGGTATATGAACCTCATATGTCACGAACAAACGCCGCAATGCGAAACTTGAAACAAAGTAAGGCTTCTTTGAATACTTACTTTAATGCTTGTGCATAGATGGCTGCAGTTAAAAGGTTACTTTTCTCGTGTTCCGTATTTATCTTTAGGGAGTTTTTGTTTATATTTACAACCGATGATTGAGGATTGGAGAATGGCGAGAAGAGAAGTAGTGCTGATAATGAAATGTAATAATGTATTTCGGCTAAAAAATTATTCATTAGCGTGGTAGATTAAGAACTGTAGAATAATTTCGCTGCAGATCTTAATCAATTTGTTGTTTTCTTATACGTCGAATAGTTAGTTGATGATTTTGAAAACTGACTGAAATCGATTCAGTATTAGGAGGAAGTTTTACTTCGTCGTGAAAATTTCAATTTCAAAAATTCAAATTTCCATTTGAAATTGATCTATGACAAAAATGGGTGAAAAGTGCAGAAAATTTATTAAAAATCACGAACAAATGTTGAAAAATGTGTGAAAGTTGACCTGAAGTAAAAGAAAAATCGATTAGAATCATTGAAAATCGGGTGAAAACTTGACAAAAACGGGTTTAAAACACAAAAAAATGACAGAAAATCTTTGAAAATTAACCTAAATTATGAAAAAAAAAATCGTTAAAAATCATTGAAAATCGGGTGAAAAATTCACAAAAATGGGTAAATAGTGCGGTAAATCGATCAAAAATCGTTGAAAATTGTTAAAAATTTACTTATAATATGAAAAAAAAATGGTTGAAAACGATCGAAAATTGGATAAAAAGTTGACCAAAGTGATGAAAATTGGTCAAAAATTACGAAAAAATCGTTGAAAATTGTATGAAAAATTGACAAAACTAGACTAAAAATTCTGAAAATTGAACTAAAATCAGTTGAAATATGGGATTTTTCGTGATTTTTGACCTATTTATATCTATTTTTTACGGAATTTTTGATAAATTTTAACGGTTTTGGGTCAATTTTCACTCATTTTTGTCAACGTTTTATCTGATTTTCAATGATTTTTCATAATTTTTTCGAGATTTTTGAACACTTTTCTGCATTTTTGACCCATTTTTATCAATTTTTCACCCAATCTTAGTTAATTTTCGATGATTTTTTTTTCAAATGTTAGGTCAATTTTCAATAATTTTTTAAGATTTTTGGCAAATTTTGTCTCATTTTTGTTAATTTTTTTACTCAATTTTTGTTGATTTTAAGAATGTTTTTCATATTTTAGATCAATTTTCAACATTCCTCCTCCCTACCGCGCCGTTTGCACCGCGCCCCCCCCCCCACATCAAAATTTGGTCCACCCCAATAAGTAACTAAGTATACCGGGTGTTCCGCATTAACCTCGCTTTCCTCATAGTACAAACAATATGTCAACTCATGAGACTTACATGTATAAAGGTTAATATACTCAAAAATCGAAGGGGCTGAGGTATAATATTTTTGAAATTTCATTTTTGCTCAAACTTGCCACTCACTTTGAAAATTCATAGAAGGAAAATTAATTATGATAATTTGCTGTATGTTCTAAACCACAGCCTATACTCTCGAGTGTGCAAGGTTTAAAAGTCTAGAGGAAGAGGAGCATGACTAAAAATTTATAACTTCTTTAGTTTTTTGTGAATAGCTTTCAAAAAAAACTATTACGAGGACATCGTTAAAAAATTTCAAAATGAACTAGAGAACACTTTTAACTCAGTGAGTGAGGCGGTAAACCTCGAGGATTGCATTTATGCGGAGAAAAAAATAACCCAACTGAAGAGCAACACTTTTTAGTCATTTATGGACAAAAATAGGGGGGAAAATTCCAATTTTTGAAGATATGAGTGAAGGACCGAGGTAAAAAAATCAAGAGTGAGGATGAAATGGTTTTCAAAGTGTGACGATATAAGTAGTTGAAATTTATTAATTTTTCTCTTGAAAATATATGATCTTGTATTTAATAACATTCAATATTTTCCCCCTCCATTGGAAAGCAACCTTCAGGGTTTTTGTCCTGAACATGGAGTGAAAGGGGGTGTGTGCATTGCTTCTCATTTTAAAGGTTTGTTGTGAGGATCTTATTATAGCTTTTGCAGCATCTTCAAAGTACTGAAAAAATTGAAAAGTCTGGATTAAATTTTTTTACACTTTACCATCACAGTTTGCGAACCACTCCATCCCCACTCTTGATTTTTTTTCAACACAGTTTCTTACTCATATTCCTTGCTTCACTCGCATTTATGTAGGTTCGTGAATTTGAAAATTTTATGAATATATTCACTCTTCAATTATTCTTACTTCAAATCAATATCACCTACTACGGTTTTTTAATTGAACTGCGTAAATCAACTGCATAGATGATTAAATACGTAAGGTTATTGTGACTAGCTAATTGAAGACAGGAGCAAGATGAAAAACCACATAATGGGCTACTCCGACTTGAAAACCGTAATTAAATCCTATACCATCTCTACCTTCCAACATTTATGGCACCAAA